>JAGGAU010008366.1:0-35103 GCA_017657275.1 Termitomyces sp. T108 | reverse complement strand
TCGGGGACAAGATCAAAGCCCAGTGATCACACACGATCGGCGTCCAAGACCGTGCTCACGGCCCCTGTCGAGGCAACCGTCACACAGGCGTGTTACTGCGTCCTCTCAGGTGCAAGAAGTCATACCTGTATTTCGAGCGCATTATTTTCAAGTCCTAGTTTGCAGCCGCCTTCATTCTCATGCTGGCCCACCTTGTGCGCTCCTCTGCTCGAAGTGCAGATCTCTGAGAGATAAGCTGCCGTATCAGGTGACGTGGCGTGTTTACTTTCAGGACAACCGAGCCTCAGCTAGGTATTATCGGTGAGAGATTTTTTCCGAACAGTATGTCTTCAAAAAGCTTCGCCAATGGATTGATCCAAGAGCCGTCAGAAAACCCCGGTGAAAGACTCGTCGGCCGCTTGTCAATGTTGACTCAGAGTAGGCCAACGGCATGATGTTTGATCTTTCACAGGCTGCATCCTCTTTGGGACAGGGGAATGGATGATTATGGCATGTGTGAGATTGCTACACCTCAGAAGCGGGGAATTTGGGGAGAGAACAAGTAGATAGAGAATTATAGATGTGAATACCTTTTTCAGAGTGGCTTTGCTTTAATCCACAACACAGGATGAGCAAAGAAATCTGTTATTTTGTTGGTTTTGTTGAATAGTTTTATATGAAAGATCGTACTTCGTGAAAACTGATATCAGGCAATTCTTGTAGAGGTCCGTAAGTATATACAAAGAGGGGGTAATATGAGGGGTGGTATCAAGAAAACTAGGGTCGTGTTTTAACTGAGAGGATAGATGATAGTACATAACTTGACATGAGTAAGAAGTGCTAAGTATAATACAAGGCCATGTCGAGGCAAAGGTGACCCAGCAGGTAGGCAGGTATTACAATGTCGTTTACACAAACTTCAGAAGGGGTCCAAGAGGATGATGCGCTCGACCATCATGCATGCCTTTAATTGGGTAGATCGGCAGCAACTGTTGATGAGAGCAATGGTACCGGTAGTGCCGGGTCTGAAACAGTAGCGACCTGTGGTTGCAACCCATGCATCCCGCGAGAACTTCCCAGAGAATTAAGGGTAGAAACTAGATAGGCTAAGCAGACTCTTCAACTTGTAGAGCAATGGGGAAAAAGGACTCACGATGACCGAGTACAGTCGAAAAATCCTCCGATGGTGTTCTGGATGCAACGCTAACGGGATCTGTGGAGATGGTAGAGGCAGCAACAGAGTTGGGCGCTGCAGAGACAGGAGCCTGAAAAGGCAAAAATCAGGCAAGATATGAGTCAAGACAGAGAGAAAACTGATAGGTCAAATGTCTTGATGAAAAAAACATACCTGAAAACTTGAACTGCTCAGCTGCTCCTCGTAAAGTCAGATAAGAAAAAACAAAGGTAGAAGCTGAAGAACCCACGTCATCGGTGTGATTGTCACCCGATGGTGCTAGTGGACGAGAGTAGGGATGGTAACGTCGGATGGTCCGGCTTTGATAGACAGGGAGGCACCCCGTCTCAGATGTGGAGAGTGCCATTACTGATTCAAAGGATAGGTCATGGAAGCCGACATATTTGGCGATCGATACAGATGGATTGGTGCTAGAGTAGGGAGGCGGGAGCAGACTCGAGTCGCGATTGAGTTCTGTGCTGCTTTGCATGGGCTCCACAGGTAGTCACGGGTTGGTTTTCTTTGAAGAGAAAAAGGGCACAATCAATTGGAACCGCCGGATTGCAAGGGCTTGGTAAAGGTCAATATAATGAATATAGGATGAATACAGAAGATTTTAAAATTTAAATCGGACTTTGAGATAAGCCGAAAGTCTCTGGTTCTTGGCCGACATGCCAGTGTGCGGGAGGAAACGTTCTCGATTTCTCGAGTCCTAGGTTCTCAACCGCTGGTCCCTCTCCCGAGAGAGAGGGGCAGAAACTCAAGGTAACTACGAGACTAATGAATGCTAGTAGGAATGAATGAAATAGGGATGGTGGGCGAGGACGAAAAACGTGTGATGTAATGTGGGCGTCGTCTTAAATCGACGTGCGCTGCGAGCGCAGTCACGGTTGAGAGACGACAGAGTTGCCGTTCACTGCGCCCGCTGGTATATGAAAGTGGGGAAAGCGAAGTCTGAAATGCCCTAGAAGAAGCTCAAGGGAAGGCGGGCCGCGATGAAGTTGGTTGAGAAGAATATTCGTGCTTTGGTCCGTTCTTGTGGAGTGACGTCTTCCAATCTCGGTCCAACTAGCAATTCGACAGCACTTATGGGCTTGCATGTGGGGTATGGCGTCCGCTTCACAAGCTGCACTTCAAAATATCTGTTTGGGATCATTAAAAATTGGCGAAAACTTCGCTTCAAGGGTCCGTGAGAAATCAACGCTTGACCAGGACGGATGCTTGTACGAGGGTTCCCATTGTTAATGAGGCTGTCTTTTCTTTTGGTTGTTTGATGCCTGTCTTTTCTTTTGGTTGTTTGATGTTGTATCTGCTACTCCTTTGATCATGGCTCAGGAATCTCTCCATCCCAGGAGGAAGCCAGTACTAGCAATAAAAGTGCAACAGACCTCTGGGATAATCATCTCATTATAGTTCTGTGTGAACAAGTAAACGATATGAGATTGGTTTACGACACATCATGTTAAGTATACTCCAGCTGCACCTACCACGACAACGGTACCTTGCACACCCGTATGAAAAATCACCTCTTTTATAGACATTACTTGAATGTGCCAACGCCTACACATCAGAAACTCAAAAAGTGGACCTATGCTTAGTGCGGTCACGGATGGGGACAACCTACGTAAATTGATTTCTCCCGTACATTTGTTTCTTTCCAAGAATCATTTCTGATCAGCATATTCTACTTCCCATGACATACAATTACTTAGTCCAATTTCCGATGCTTAAATGTGATACCCTGTGACCTAGGATTTCTTCGTCTCTCCGTACTTGGAGGAGAACATTTCGATCATTTATTGATGTTGAGCCTGACTTGTCAAACTTCATTGAATCATTCGATACTCATCCACGCCTACGTAGCGGATGGCTCTCAGACAGCCTGATATTGACGTCAACTCCCAACCCAGACTTCTCTGTGTCCTTTCTATTGCCCCTCTGCGTGATCTATCTAATACGTCTTCCATGAACCCCCACTTGCTGTTAATTGACTGAGATACATTTTCTTCAGAGTCGTGGGGGATGACCGTGAAAAAGTGGTGAAGATCATGATAGAGGAAACATGACTGAAGACAAAGAAAAAGGAGCAGCTCACTCGTGGAATCCGGTGCTCCATGAACCCCAAGCTACTTATGTATTCCTCTTCCTTCGCATCTTTGGCGCCCATGGCTATGAAGAAGGCGACACGACAGAACAACACCTGATCGCATGCGGCGAAAGGCCACCGTACAATCGGACATCGATTCACAAAGAAAATTTGTAACGATCCGGGAAAACTTGAATCGATTCATCTTCTCGAGGTCTCGACTGAATCGACCATCTTGAATCCATGAACTTTTTTATCCTCAATGCCCCTAATACATTCAATCACTTCATTACTCTACGGAAAATTGTACAACAAGGTATACAAAATGGGCTGATCTTCGACATGCTAAGGGTGTCGCATAAGAATAGAAACAAACATCAGAAAGTTAGTAAACGCCAATTAATCAGGGTGGAAAATTGTATGCTAGTAGAGATAACGGGGAATAAGATGTCAATAAGATGTTATAGCCGAACTAGACGTTTTATTCAGTCATCGCAGGAACGTAGGGCCCATGGGCCTTTGATCACAGAATCATTGCCTCTCATGGTCGGCGGGCGCGGGGTCAACCACGCGTTCACCAGCGAGGCCAACATCCTCCACGGCATTTTGTTTGTCTCCAAGATACCAGTTGGGCATCAAGAAAGAAAGGACGAACGGTACCACAGCGACGACGGTCGCGACGATAATCATGACCTTCATCACATCACTGTAAGCTACACGACTCCGTCATAAACTTGCAAGCAAACAGGCGAGAGCAGTGGACTCACCAGCAATGACACCTTCACGGATAGGTGTACCACGATCGTACGCCAACACCGTGGTGATTGACCCGAACAGAGCCGCACGGTCCTCCTCGCTGACGAAGGGGAGATGCTGCGCCAGCTTGCCAGGCATGATGTTTGACCAGATAGCTCCGGCTATAGAAGCAGACTAGACGTGAGTAGGAGTCGCAACAAACGAAGACGAAGTGTTTACGCACCAATGCCGCTACCTATAGCTCCACCAATCTCGGTTATAAGGAGAACAACAGCAGTGCACATCGCGACGTCGGCGTGGGGCACCGCTGCCTGAGCAGAGACTTGGGATGCAACAGCAGCAAAGCCTCCACCAATACCCTGGAGCAGCTGTGTCCATACAAGCTCGGCGTCGGAGCCATGGGCGCCGCGGGAGTGGATCATGAGTCCGACACCGAGTATGCGGATTCCAAGGCCGAAGACGAGGAGCCACTGGAGAAATGCCTAAGCAGATGCGATGGTACTTGATAGACATGACACACCTTGGACCGGCGCATGAAGCGCATGGAGATGCCCGCAACGATACCAAAAACAGTCAGGGCGACTGTTTGAGTCTGCGTGAAGTAGGTTGTGTTGACGAGACTCCTGTTAAGGAGTTAGGAAGAATGCCACGTATTCGTTCTAGAATTACATACCATGGCTTGACGATCAGGATATATGAATAGAGGTAGGTGAAGGAGAGGTAGAAAGAAACCTATAAAAGGACCTTCGTCAATGCTCACCGACGAGGAAGATAAGTAAAAATACTCACGAAGTCAAGAGCACCGATGATAGAAGCAATGACGATGCTCCTGTTCAAAGCAAAGCGACTAGGAATGACGGGGTATTTGGCAAATTTGAACTCGTAAAGGCCGATGAAGGGGATCAAAACACAGCCGATGACAATCATGGCGATCATGGAAGCTAGTTATTCCTGTGAGCCGGTCTCTTTGCGGACTTCCATGGTTTGAGGACTTACGATTATTCCATCCACCCTTGGCAGTACTGGACAGTGTCAGAGGTAGGAGGATAAGAGCCACGCAAGTGCCGATGAGCAAAAGTCCAGGGACGTCCAGCCTGTTTGCTCCATCTGTGATCTGTTCGAAGAGGCCCTTGGCAGTACTGTTCTGTTTCAGCGTGATCCCGAGTTTCTTCGCTTTGTTCTCAGCCCAAAGCAAAGTGATGATGAGCGGGAGAAGCGAAACCGGAATGAGGATGGCGAACATGCCGTCTGAATGGCACAAATTAACAATCGAAGAAACAATAAAGTAAGAGTAGACTCACATCCCCAGCGCCAACCAGCATGCTTGATGACGCTCGCAGAGACGTTGGCACCGATGAACGCGTTAATGATGAAAGGCATGGAGATGAGCGAAGTGACCAAACCACGCCATTTGAGGGTGGTGATATCCGCAATGATGATCTGAGTTAGTAGCTGAAGACCACTGTAATGACGATCAGCTTGCAGAATACATGAATTCCGCTGTCTTGACATACGTGTAACCGCTAGACAGACAAGATGGTCAGCGAAAGAACGAAAAAGGATGAAGAGAGCTTACATGGCATATAATATGATCCCACCGGCTACGGTTTCGATGCTCTTTGAGGAAGCGATGACAATGTAACCTATGGATGCCAATTCGGTAACCACGTTCGTTTACGCGTGTCAGTTTACATACCGACGACATAGAAAATCACTACGAATAGGTAAAAATAAGGCAGTGATGGCAAGAGGAACGGCCACTTACAGACAACAGTGTAAGCAAGACCGCGGGACGTAACATCAGCAACCTTCGCGATGACTGGTTTACCAACGGCAACTATAATAGGAAATCAGCATTCAACGCATGTACCAGTGGGACAGAACACACCAATGATTGACTGGGCGACCTGAATTGTGCTGATGAGAGTATGGTCCTCGAATGCAGACGCGGCGTAGCTCAGGTACGTGTACGTCGTCGAGCCATCCAAGGAGTAAATATATGCTGCGAGACCGAGACTGGGTCATCCGATGGTGAGACCTCCGACGTGTTCAATGCGGGTAGGTAGCCTTACCCGATGAACAAGAACCACTTGGAGTACTTTCCGTACACCTTGTGCGTCGCCTCGACTGTCTTGACACCTTCATAGGCAGCAACAGTATCATCCGTTGCAGAGGTCGATGCAAAGGGACTCTTGTTGTCTCCAGAATCAAAAAGACTTTTGTTGTTGTCTTCGATGTAAGCGGCCATTGCTGAGAAAGGGACGGGGTGGGCGGGAGAAATCCATCTTTATTTTCTGTACTTATAGCGGAGGAAGGGTAGTTGCCATCTATACCGTACGATCATCTGATAAAACTCGCTTGTTCTTATCTGATAAAAAGTTCTGGACCTAATCTGATTAGCCCCAAATTTTGATCTCTTATCCTGTAAGAATTTTCGCTCTTTCCTGCTGCCAGTGTCTATAGAAAAGAATCTCGTGAGCCTTAAAAATGCAGTCAGATAAATCTCATCATTTGTGTCTACCGAGGTAGATTGAGCTTTGTTGAGCGACTCTTGAATATTGAATCGTTACGCCAAGGCTCGCCAAGGATCAAGCTACCACTGACATTTGAATTGCCGAAACAATCTCGCGCTTTTCAAGCGTTCCGTGCACGTTTGTCTTACTGGGGTTTCCCGGACCACACTACGTATTGCGAATCCGAAGCCAAGGGCCTGGACCTGGTCAATTATGCTTGACGCCCAGAGTAATAGTCGGCAGACATCGGGAAACTTCCCAATGACTCAACGACCAAGGGCAACCCAAAAATAAAACTTTTGCAAAATTTATATCGGCCGGGCTCAAGTCGAACCGATCACCCGAACAGAATTGTTTTCAAGGGTTTCGACCTTGGTCGTTCTGAGACGCCAACAAAAGATCGACGTCGCTTAACAATCAATACGTATTATACATCTGGGACTTACACGCGCTTCGAAGGTCTCAGCAGATTCAGTGCATGTAGCGTTCGAGTAGGGGGTGAGGAACGTCAGTCTCACAGCGCGCCCACGGCGAATCCCTCTCCGCTCTTAACCACTCCACCTGCTTCTTCATATGCTCAAGCACCAGTTCCATTCCCTCCTGACCACGGTTCTGCCTCCTGATGCTCGATATCTGGTTCTCAAGCTGGACAATCCGCGTGCCGAGCTGCACCTGGCGGTGTGTTGGCGGGTGCAAGGGGACTGGCGTATTTAGAACCGAGGCGCGGAACTGCGATTGCATAGGCTTCTGAGGCGTGGACACGGTCAAAGGTAGTTGGAAGTTCAGAGGCGGCAGGATGGGGCTAGTGCCAATACCATGACCTTCCTCAATATCTGACACACCAGGTGGATGGTGCACATCCTGCACCATTAAATCTCGCTTGAAAGTGAAACGCTTCCTCTTCTTCATTCCCTTCCGTGTCATTAGAACAAACAGAATAGCAAGGAGGAGGATGAGGATGATGCCACCCAGGACGCCACCGACGATTGCCGTTGAATTTATGCGAGAGATCGAGGAGGCACTTGATGGCGTACTGGTCCCTCCAGCACTGTAGTGATCCGTTAATAGGTGCTCGAAGGGCAGGATACATTAGTACACACGAAGAACTACCTGTGCTACTTGAGATGAGAAAAACGCATTTTGGATATCTCTGGATACGCACAAAGAAGATATCATAGTGATTGTATTTACCGTGACTGTGGCCGTCGTTGTACTCGACCTGACAAATGAGTCAGTTTCTCGAAACACGAAAGATGAAAAACTCACTGTGAGAGTGTACTGCTGGCCACCGGCACAGATGTACTAGCATGGACAAAAATTGCGTTGCTCATGCCGATATGTTTGTTATCATTGCTAATTCGCGGACGGTCTTAAGTTCAACGAGAGTCAGAACAAGGAAAATGTAATCACTCGAAATCCACTGCTACCAGCACAAGTCGTCTATAGACCTCGATCAGTACCTTGCTTCCTCTTCTAAAAAACACGACCCACGCACCCTGGATTTTGAAAGGTTACAGTTACTGTTCCCTGCGGTTCTCCGCCCGTGGCATTGATAGTCGCGGCAAACCCCAAATCGTCTGCTTCATGAACAAATCGCAGATCGAAGATCGTCGGGTCTCCGTTCTCCCGTGTCCACGTTACGTTTGTAGGCACAGATAAATTCACGATCCGCTGGGTCTCGAGCTTTACAGCCCAACAGACAGCTGGGAGGAACGACAGCATGAATCTGGCGAGTACAAGTAGAACATGTGATGCATGAGCGAGGGCAGAACATGCAGAGAAGGTCGCAACACCCACAGAAGAAAACATTGCATGGCTTGTACTACCTGAGACGAAAGCCTAGTATAGACGCCGTGGGCCTGCGTATCAGTGAAAGTAAGCGACCAGCGCTGCTTCCAAGAGACGAGAACGAAGAAAACGAAATAAGGGGGCGGGAATCGGAGGATGGAGACAAGTAACAGGAACCAGCCTGTTACTCTATGAGTGAGTGTCCTGAGAGATCAACCGGAGAAAGCATTGGTGGTGTTCGATTCCTATGTGGAACGGTGATCTCGTATCAGGAATCAGAAACCATTCCGGGGTAAGATCACTGTTTGTCAGTGCACACACATTTAAACATTTACTTGGACAGCCATGCAGATTATAACATCCAGGCTGACTGAGATAGTAACGTCACATCACCCTCCAAACGCTTTGTCAATTTCAACACAGTACGTAAAGACATTTCAGTAAGTATGCTCCAGGTTACAGCTATTCATAAAATAAAACCATCCGTGTAAGTGAATTGAGTGTTGTTTCGTGAACTGGTATTGTAAGTACGTTTCAGGTTACAGCTATTCATAGAATGAAAACGGTCCGTGTAAGTGAACTGAGGAGTGTTGTTTCGTGAAATGGTAGTTGTCATGATAAAGTCGTCAATATTCCGCAAGTTAAAAGAGCCCAAAAGAGATGAAAGAGGGAGGAAAGTCCAATGTCCGTCAGACAAATTTACATATCACCTCAAAACTTTCACGTTGACCTTTCATCTTGCAATCGATGTCCGTATTTCAAGAGTTAAGTTACTTCACCGGTTCTTACCCACGCTCAACCTACTGACATCAAAATTCAAAAAATACGTCGATAAAAGACGGGTCCCTGGGGAACCTGTTGCTGCATGAACGGGTATATGGGAGGACCATTTAGCCGCGCTTGAGGGGCATTGTGGTACTGGTACGCGACAGGCGGCGCCATTGGCGGAGGGTACCCCGGTCCCGACCTTGGATTGTGCGACATCCCCTGATGCAAATAATTGGCGTACGGTGGGTACTTTACGGAGCAAGGTATCACTTTGATTTCACGGAAAAAAATAAATCAATTTACTTACACCTGCAGGGTGTCCACCAGGCCATGGAGAAGGAACGTGAGGACCTGGGTTTGTGCCGTACGGATATGGGTATTGTTGGGGGGGTCGAGAACTCGGTCGAGAGTTAGGTCGAGAATTCGGTCGGGAGTTGGGTCGAGAATTCGGTCGGGAGTTAGGTCGAGAATTCGGTCGGGAGTTGGGTCGTCGGGAGTTAGGAATTCGCAGCGCCGGACGACGTTGCAAAGATTGGTCCCGCGAACGTGAGGGTCTTTGCGGCTGGACCATGTATGGATTCTGTGGCGGCCACGGCATTGGTCCAGGTAATGGGGCATATACTATCACTGAGGACGATGAGGAAGACGTAGAACTTCGGCGGCTGCGACGGCGTCGATCAGTGCGATGACTGTTCCGTTGTTGAGCGTGGCGTTGAGAAGAACGTCCGCGAGACTCGCCGCCAGTGTTGAACTCGGCTCTATGTGCTTCCGTTTGTCTGACCCACCGTCCTATGCGCTCTTGTGTCTCCATAAAACGTCGCTGCGCGCCGGGAGAGTAGTCATACTCCGTCATGAGTGCAGATGGCGAAGAGCGCGGGTAAACCTCAATCCAGTGGAAAGGTGATAGAAAGGTGAACCGAAGAATTCGACAAGAAGAGGTGGCACCTTTTGTAGGAAGCAAGACACCGCCGGCAAGATGAACTGATGACGTCCTATTGTAGTCCGGGATAGTATTAGAAGAAAAAAGAAATGAGGTCGAGGGTTGTTCTGGCGCGAGTCAGAGTGCATACTCGCCGCCAGAAACAAGGAATCAGCGCCTAGAACAAGAAGACGACACAGGGAATGTTGTCGTCACGAGGACAAAAGTTGGAGTTGAACAAATGGGTTGAATAGACTACAAAAGGAAAGAATTGGACGATGAATTGATTGTTATCTGCGAGGTATCTGTTTTCAGTTCTTTTCAGCTCCTTGCACATAATGGTGGGGTCGCCTCCAGGTTACTGTGATTAGTCTAAAATGTTGAACGCAGATCTCGACCAAAGTAGTTTGAGAGCCGCATATGGACGCACCTCTGAATCAACCATAAAAGAAATAATAAAACTTAACTTCAGGTAGATCATATGTGACCCACTCGATGCACAGTGCGACAAGTCAGAAAACGACACACAAAGTGTCCACGTGAATAAACTCGCGTCGCCAAGCAGTTTTCCCAGGAACAAGTCTAAGGCTGTGTAGTTCAAACGTTGCTTCAATTGAAGCATTGCTTGTCGTACCCCTCGTTTTACAAGGACCTTTACCTTGCAATTGTCCTTTCTCGTGATTATTATGTTCGCGAGAGCACAATCATCCGGCGGCTTCAGATCAATTCAACTGAGCCTTCCGAATGAATAATAATCAATAATTGCTTGAATCATTCACGACTCACGAGGTCAACGGGAAATAACGCAATTTCCATCAAATAGCCATACGTCCGTTCCCTACAAACTTCGCAGCATATCGATCTATGTATGGGCTAATCCTTTACAGCTTTTGTGACCACATATTCATATGAGAAGACGATATAAATGTTGTCGCACTTCGTCGTGTTCATCAGTAGCTGCAGGCGACCGCATCCATGTTCTTCTCAATGACTGATAACGCGGTGCCTTTTTGTATCAAGCCAGCCACACTCATGTAGCTTGAACTGAATTACGGATCATCTGTTGACTATCTATGTTAGCGACCAGTTGCATTACAAGGGCGAAGATCGCGAGTCTGATCGATCTGCCATATAGCTGTCCAAAGTTTCATTCCTTGGTCGATGCTTGATCGATGCTGGTCATTGATCTTCGACCTTTCACAATGCTTAGCAAGTCAAAGGTAAGTTTCACGAAGACAGGGTGGACGGGATGTCATCGTATCATCTTATGCTTTCCACAGGGTCTAGGGTAGATGCCGCCGTAATGGTACAGAGCCACAGGACCTTAAAGATTATGAATTATGAAATGACTGTCAGTCTGTGCCTTGAATTACGGTTTGACAACCGTCAGGGATCCCATCCAAGAACGGCACTAGATTCGTTCGTTATATGCATCTCCCTCGGCTAATTGTTGCGCCTCTTGCTTCTGTTGCCCCCACAGGCGCTTGCTCAAGTGACCATCCCTCCCCAGGAGTACGTCCTGGAAAAAGCAGTTGAGCAGTTGCGAATAACACAACTCTTAGTTATTTTGCTGCCCACCTGTAGGCCCCGATGGACTCCGGTTAGATCTGCAGCAACTTAATCCCTATGTGATCTTCTGCTAATCTAATCTTTTGCTTGAGAATGCAATCAGAATATCTATCCGTGTTGAGACTGATGATGCTTGTGTATCTCTGTGTAGTTATGACGCCGGCATAGATCAGGAATGTTTCTATGTGAGTTGGGGATTTCTTGAAAGCGTGGTAGATCCGTCATTGGGGTCCTCTTTTGTAGGATCCTGGAACAGGGGCAGGAGGAAGACCTGCGAAAGGTTGCCCGCCTCAGGCCGATAGCAACCCACATCTTCCAGTATGTCCTAACTAGCACGGGTGTTCCCATCATCAATCACCATGCAAGGACCTCTTGGGAATTACTTCGGATCCTGGATCATTTGCACTTAAAAATCTACGACCTTACGACATTGCAGTGATGGAGCCCTCAAGGTTGATAAGGCGCACGTACCAATTGGATAATGAACATCTATGTGTGATGTTCCAAACAGAAGACTTAATCCGACCGGAGTTTGCACTTGTCACTTTCACCTGGGGAGAGATTAAAGTGTTCTGGAACAGTATATTCTCCCAGGTAGGTTCTTTGCAATCTCAGCATATATCTTCTATACGTTGGCTTTGACTGACTTGCTTTTTGCCGTTGTGCGATCGACGACTGTAGAATAGATGACTCCGCCTTCATGCGAAAATTTAACGCGCCTGACAGCAACGGTCCATGTACAACAAAAGGGTATAGATTTTCTACACTATACACTATGAAATTGGACACTTGCTAATCCGTCAAAGCATTGACATTGGCGCGTCTTTCACTATTAGGTACCGTGAAGCTTTGCTCATGGTTGGAAAGAAACGATTTTTCTGCATTAGACTACGAAATGCAGTTGTTGGTGAACCATTTGCCTTGCGATCCATCGTAACGTACTCAAGCGTGTTACTTCTCCGATTGTCATATCCTCGTTCTATCTCCACAGATGAGATAATCGCCCATCATATCAACCCAGATTTCGCAAGTCCTATTGTCCACTGAATACTGGACTGTGAGCATGCCTTTGCTCACTCGCCCATATAGCTAATTGTCAGAATTCGGTCGACATTTGGATATCGTGTCTTGCTTGCTCCGAGCTCGCTTCCTAGCAATCCTTTGACATTCAACCTGAAGTAAAAGTAGGTAGGTCAAGCTTCGATTCCAAAAATAGCACACGAATTGTATGACGTAAGGTGAGCGTCATTGACACATTCCCGCCAATATAAACTCCTTTCGCCATTTCAACTGCCTTTCAAACGCCCTCGATGTCGTTGCCACCCGCCACGAAAGATATAAGCATCCATCCCGCAGCTGGGTCCGTCGTCGATCCCGTCAATCCCAAAGCTAAGGACGCCGACGTCGACCGCAAGGTGTTTCTACCTCATTTTCACATCTATCCGAATGAGTATTGATATGCAGTAACAGCTAAGGCTTTTTGGCGTTATTGAAGCTTTTCGCCTTGGTCGTCTTCCATCAAACAAACAAATTGATCAAACTCTTCAGTATGTACTCGACCACTCACCCATCACGACCGACAAACTTTCCAACGACGGCAAGAAACTCGTACACGACGTGCAGGAGATTATTAGGACTATGAGGACGATGGTTCATGAGAAGAACGGAGACGAACTCTTCCAGCAATTCCTATGGCACACGCGAGACGTTGATGTTCAGAGCGAGCTGAAGCCGACCAAGGACGGCGCAAGCTCTGTGATGCACGGAGATGCAGAAAAACAGGATGCGCAGAGTAAACAAGGTGACCAGATTCTCTTTGCCCTCATTTTAGTAGTCTCATGCCTACATGTCCAGCCATTCGGCACCTCCGCACGCTTCTCTCACTCGTTGTGACCAATTCAGAGGTCCGGAAACTGTTCTCTGATTTTTCCCTTATCGGGCGTGACCTTCTCTCCACCTCTCTGCAAAAAGCCTCGTCCTACATTGGCCCCACTCGTGAAGAACTTGCGCACGTCAATGAGCCTGGACCTGACAATCAGTTTATCACTGAAGGCGGACGACCTGTTGGTGAGGGCGAGACACCAGTCATGGAGGCGAGAGTTCCTGGTACCGGCACGCAAATAAAGGAGAGAGGTAGTGAGGCGAGAGTTAGAGGTGAGGATGGCCAGGAGAGGGGGCTTGGGGAGGTAAGAGAGACGTTGCACGACGAGAAAGAAAAGGCAAAGCAGGGCGCCAAGGGTGCTGCCGGGGTGGGATCCAACCAGCATCAGGCAGGCAACTCTGTTACCTCCGATGCCAAGCACCTCATGAGTGCGGGTATCGACACTACTGACACAAATAATGCTGAGAACACTGCGAAAGGCATTGTGGGTGATGAACGTTTTGATCGCTCTCAAGAAATAGGCGAGAGCGCGCAAGGTGAGGCTACCGACACAAGGAAAGGTTTTATGGAACGAATGAGAGGCGTAAGGGTATGTGCAATCTTTATTTCGTAATCATCTTACAACTGCATTCGCGCTTGTAGGACACTTTTGCGGATCGCGTACCGCCCGAACATACAGAAAAGATCGAGAGAGGAAAGAAATTCTTGTCTGAGGAGTATTTTCCGCCTGAGAGGAGGGACCAGTTCATCTACCGTGGCAAGAAGGTTTGATTTTACAGCTTATCGTCCTTCTCGCTATAGCCAACGTCTAGTTTCTCAGGTGATCATAGAGTGTCAGAAGCACGATAACTATCAAGATGCCATCCGTTGGCTGCTTGCATATATAGGTGCGTACGCGACTGAAGGGCGTAAGAAGGCCCAAGAACATAGGAAGGACGCTCGAGCCGTCGGAGAGGTGCGCTTGTTTCCGTTTGTCGCCCGAGAATCCCTGCGAGGCATTCTTTGCATACATGTTCACATATATTCTTCAGACACTAAATGATTCATTACAGGATAAAAGTCTCAAGCGATCCATTCACGAGATTTGTACACTTCTCGAGCGTTTCGCGGACAATCAGAGCATGGAGTCGATCGTTGATGCCTTCAATGTGCTCCGGGATGACGCGCAGAGGGACAAGGAGTTGCGCGATTGGTTCAAGGGGGTGGATGCGTATTTACATCAAGTGCGTCTTGTCTACAGAGACAGTACGGTTGATTAACACAATCTGTTTAGGTCCTGCTTGAGCCGGGATATGTCCTCGATCCTGCGTGTAACGATCGCGCCGTTCAATTGCGCGAAAGCGGACGGAGGTTTTATGATGATAAGTACAAAGGACACTTCGATAGATTGTTCAGCAGTATCGGCAATTGGTTCAAGGCGATGGGTGAAGATCCGGTGCGTTTCTGTGCCATCAATCGTAATATTTTCCACGCGCTGATTGACTTGTTATAGCTTAATAAGCAATTTGGAGAGGACTGGGCGCGTCTTACGCATGATTTGCTCTTTGATAATGAAGGGAGTCTGAAATTCAAGAAAGAACTCTGGAATGATGTAAGACATGTTATACTTCCCCAGATCATTGACCAGGTCTGTGGCTTCTTTTTGTTTGCTCTCGAATTTACTCTGAAGGCGTAGCAGGTCGGTTACATTCCGATCCCTCGAATCGAGTATACCGACGAATCACTCGACCTCGTAGTCGAGAACCTCACTCTTTCCGGGCGCAACTTGTTCCCCAACATAATATCTCTCGAGGCGCATAACTTCTTGCGATTTTCGCCTTACGCTTCGATTGCAGACGAGTCGAGGCATCGATTCACATTGACGTTTGGACAGATGCAGGCTGATATGAGGGATGTCGCTTTTTATTACAGGAAAAAGACGGGGATGCCGAAGATGCGGGATTCTGGTCTAGCGGATGTTTTGGTTCCTGGGGAAGGAATGACTGTACGACGAGTTACTTTTCTGAAATGTCATTTACAGAGACTGATTAGGTTGTTTGCAGGCCACTGTCGTTCTCGTTTCAGCTGGTAAAGATCGTTCATCCGTCTTCAAGGTTGACAGCGTCCAGGTCAAAGTGGAATCCCTCAAGTTCAGTATCAGAGATTCGAAGCATGACTTATTGTATAAGACTCTCAAGCCGCTCGCTACGGGTTTGATAAAGAGACAAATACAGAAGGCCATGCAGGATGCGATCACGACCGGCCTGGAGTACGTTGACGGCCAGCTCGTTGCTGTTCGGGATAGGATGGAGAGTGCCAAGACGGATGGAGAAGGGAGAGGGCAGGCGTTAAAGGACGTGGGTGTCCACCCCTTTCCCTTAATTCAGGTATTAACATCGTCGCAGTTATTCAAACCGAAGAAGGATGATCGCTTAAGCGCAATGGCGGCTAGTACGACGGGCTCGCAGTCACAGTTCAAGGTTGTCGCGGATAAGAGGCAGTCTTTACTTGTGAATGAAGGGCATCCTGCAGGATGGGTGAACAGGACACAGGAGAAGAGTCATCTTGCGACGGCGGGGGACGATTGGAGGTCTGATGCGTGAGTATTTTTATCGTCATTTGTAAACGACGAAACTCATCAAATTTGCCACAGGTTCACGATTGTTTCGTGATGATTGAGCCATTCGTAATGACACGTTAAGACCTGTCGATGATCTGCAGTCGACGTCAGGACTGTTCTACCCTTTTATTGTCTTCGATTCTGATGTTGTTAGAACTACCGAATGTCTACCTAGGTTTATCAATATTTGATTCTTCTTGCACTTGTGTCAATGGTCTTCGAGAGCTTGCGTGACAGTAGAGCATCAATATATATTCTAATGGATTAACTGAGTCGCATCATACCGCCCGCCGTAAATTACATAGCCAAACCAGGAGTATGGAATCATGGTTTGTGATGATAGGTCACAGTCTCCTTCCTACGCATTCCGCAGACATCCATCCTTGTACACGTTGTTTAGGAGTGTCGGACCAAGGCATTCACGAACGACGTTGGAGCCGTTGCAACCCCTTCACCTGTTTCTTATGTTTTTCCCACGAGGACGTATTCCAGCTCTCACTGAACATCGGCCAACGGAACGCATTCTTCAAAAGTTTCTGAATATGGATCGTCAGACACATGGTAAAAGCGACACACTTTTCAATACTTGTCCACAGCCAGTCTGCCATGAGACTTGTTGGGATCAACAGCTGTAAAGGGTGCTGGTTCAAACGAACTTCAGATCAGAGGAAGCTTCAGCATTACAATCCACCGAGGCTGCATCGTCAACGGATTATCGGTCCCTACCTCTCAATCACCTACCAAGGAGCTGGGTCAACTGACTTTAAATTTGAAGTGTATTCGCTGCACGAAGTTTCTATAGGTGGGTCCAATATTCTTGCTCTGATTGTGTAGGATGAAAAGTTAGACAGCTGGACAAAGTATCTTGTACTTCTTTGTAACATGTTTTACATAAAATGGAAACGGGAACTCGGGTTTCGCACGCAGCATCGAGGTATATCCCCAAAAACTTCAGGAATGGGCGACTTCTCTTCATCTCTAGTGGACACGGATTCGCGAAGGGTGTTCGGCGGAGAGGACAAGTAAACGACATACAAATCAGACGCTTAGGCATACAGTGTTCGCATCCTCGGCGATTAGTTGTGATTGAAGATCAATTGCGCATTCCAACTTGTTGGACGGTCGTGGCAAGTTGCTTTACAGTCCTTCTTCAAGGTTGTTCGGCCGAGTGATCACTTAAGCCACTGTGCCAAAAGGGACAAGAGCCTGTATCAGCTGGGATTTCGTCAGTAAAAGAGGTTCAAAATTTGACCTTTTTGACTCTTCACTTGTTCACAATGCGCTCGCTGCTCAATGACATAAATGACAGTCTTACTGCCCTCTGATTATGAGCAAAATAATTTGACCTGAAATCTCGTTCAGAATATCGGGATCATAAGAAACTGAAGGGAAGGTAATTGGCTAGAAGACTAACTGATATAGCTTACTGAACCCGTTAATATTAATAGTTACAATGTTATGTCTCTTTTTGAGCGGTATTTGGTCGATGGAAAATCCTTTCAAAGCGACAGATAAAGCTCCATGAGCTGTTCAAAGGACAATTCGAGGACGGGGGAAATTTCCTGCTCTTCTCCGAAAACAGCTTGAGGGCTCAATTGAGCCTCGTTCGTCAAGCAAGCATCTTCTCTGATGAAGAAGTTGCTTTCGTCGCGAGCGGGAGGATAGTAATCATTCCCCACATCGTGATGGTCGGCATGGACATCGGTGTTATTGCAGGGGAAGGCTCTCTCGTCGCTGAGAGAAGGATGACGATGAAGCGCGGCATCGTGGTAGTCCAGATAGTCACGCAAGTCATCACCACTATATTCCGACAGAGCATTCGAGTAATGCTATTAAGCGGAGGAGTTAGCCATGGTATTTGGATATGTACTAAAGGCTTACGAGTTCTTGATTCCACCTGGCAGACTTTTCGAAACCAGAGGGGTGCGATGTTTCTCTTTGGGCTCCTTTGCCCTTCTTTGGCTCTCCCTTCGTACTCTTGGGTGTGCATTGAAGACTATAGTCCAGATATCTCGCCGCATGTTCGGCCTTCGCTATCGCAGCCTGCCTTCGGAATTCGTCCTTGACTTGAAGACTTTCGTTCCGCCACATCTCTCCAGCAATCTTGGAGACCTCAACTTGGTTACGTCTGGTCCCATGGGGCGGTAGAGGAAGTCGTTCGCCGACGAAGGAGCGATAGATAAGGAATGCATTAGGTGGACGGGGAACCTTTTCCTGGCGAGACGAAGACATTCCGAGGATAAAGAGTCAGGCGAGTGATTAATGGGGGGTGAAGCTGCTGATGGTCGAGAAGTGCTGGCGAAGATATATGCAACGACAAAGCGTTCCAAGACCGTTCGAGGTGCCAAAGCATCAAACCAACATCGGCCGTCCGCATAGTTGACTTTTCAGTGATGAGTCAAACTTACGAAGAGCAATTTCGTTCTCTAAAACAACATGAATTCAATCTTCTTTTTTTCTGACAGAGCTCCCACAAAATACAAGACTTGAAGATTGTTTTGAGTTAACGTTCGTGACGGTCCAAATCGGGAACAAAGGCAATGACACTTGCACATCTTTCCATCACAACACTGGACAAAGATATCGATGCACTAATGGACATTTGAAGATGGACAAAGAAGTTCAATGCACTCAAGTAAACCGGAGAGTGATCGTACGAGGAAAAATGTCTATCGTTAATATTGCTGGAGAGTATTAGGGCCTTTTAGATTGTCCATTTCAGGACTAATCGGAGTCAATCAGTCAGATACCAGGATCGTAGACAGCCTGATCGCTAACCAGGTATTCAAGAGCTGAGCTTGATGGATAGATCATAGTCAGAATCCTTTGAGGGACGTGACGTTCCTCAACAGAGTCTGATAGACCTCCTAGAGGTTTGTTACTATCCAGGTGGGTTTCATCTGATGTGATACTGTAAGAGAGTGGTGAATCCAGACTAAAGCTTCCAAAACCACCATAACGCGTAGCGTTATATATGGGTGGTTCAATATTCGATGGTATCTTGGCGAGCAGTGTCCCCTCAGTTGCTGTATACAAGCGAGTTCTCTTCACAGTTGACAGTAACGGGGAATCAAAGAGGATATTGAAGAACTTCATTGGGTACGTGGCTGTAATGATATGGTGTCATCGCATACTCATGGCTACACTCGAAAGCTAGTTGTGAGCCATACGCCCTCATAAAAGAAGCTGTAAGGTAGAATGGCAGCGACGAGGGGAATTTTCAGGCTTCGGTTCGTGACGCCCGTGACTTCACCTTTATCAACTTTTTTATTCATAGTCCGACCGATCTCAGATCGCAGTAAGGTCGTGAAGTAGATCTTTCTGATGACCTGTTTAAAGATAGAGGATCGAATCTGAGCACAACATCATGCATCATCCGTCACACTAGGTGGAATTGGATCATGCGCGCGGAAATATCACACTAGAGCCATATTAGCATCATCAGAGAACGCTGCGCGCATGCCTCCAGTCAGTAGTAGTATCTTCTCCGGGACCTTCGGTTGTGTTCCCAACAGGGGAACCTGTTAACAACGTATGAGAGGCTTCCGTATGTGTGTCTGCCCGTTGGCAATTCACTCCAGCAATGTTACTTCCTAAGCTGGAAGATAATACCAGGTGCGCTCACAGCAATGGCAGAGGATGTCGTCCGTAGCATACCTAGTATGCGAACTACGATGTATGTTGAATGGAAGCCGGTCATTTGTGCGCGCAACCACACCGGTAATAGCAACTAACCTACCTTGTGTAGGATTCTGAAGCATCGTATCTTTCGACGAAACGTAGAGAAGTCATACGAGTACAGGTGCAAATCGAGACCTTGTGGGTGCCTGAGTCCGAGAAATAGAGAAAGAAATATCATATGCTTATTTCGAGAAATACCTTGAGCTCACGGACTATCATTCAAAGTGGTTGCTATTGTGTATGGAGGCATAGCAAAGAAGAAAAGGAATAACTCGCTGGTGTCCAATGTTTCGCCGTTTTTCACAGGCATTGGGAATAATAGTCTAGGGTTGGTGTCAGACAGTCATTTTCAATGAATAGATTAGACTCACCGTTTATTTCTGTGCAAACATACGGCGCAATGCTATGAAGGAACCCGTCAGGATCACTAAGAATTTGATTATATCTCAGAAGAGACTAACCAAGCAGTCGCGCCTGTCCATCCAATTCCGCCACATTGTCCATATTCAGATACGGTACCAGTTGTCGGGGAAGAGCTTGTGGAGGATGTGGATGTAGGTTGTGAGGTTGCAGAAGGTACTGATGTCGTTGGCTGCGCAGGGAGAAGGTTTTGGTTACAAAGCGGATGCGCATTGATTGGTTACTCACAGATGCTGTGCTACCATAGAGAGGGGGACCCGGAATCGGGTATGTCTAATGATACTTCGGATGATTAAGATGATGTGATGTCCTCAGTCCCGACTCACCGTCTCCGTTTGTGCAGCGTTAGAATAGACGTCAATAATTACTGCAGAAAGTGAGTCAAGTCCATCACTGATGCACAATTGGAGGACTTACAGCCCGGGTCACTATTTGAGTAGCCACCAGGGAAGGTCACGAGTTGGTCGGCCGTAGGAGCAAGTGAGCCACCTCCGGAAATGTTAATCTGGGCGCATTCGGGATAGAATTGCTAAAAAGTGACAGATAATCAGCATTCATCATCGATTTTATAGACACAAACGCACAGCAGGCAATGAGTGCAGTGCGATAGTCTCAAAGCGGATCAAATAGTTGCCACTAGGAACTGTCTTCGGAATCGTGGTGGTCCAGGAGGAATTTTGGGCAATCATTACGCCTGAGCCCCATGTTCCACTGTATACTGTACCACTGATCAGACCGGCTTCATCGATTTTGAACTATGACACAGATGATTAGTCGGATCATTGAGGCGGCTCGAAAGAAACGTACCCATTTCAGGGTTTCAGCGTTCACTCCAGTGCATGTGGATCCTGGACACTGAGCGAGATAGGTTAACTGAAGACAACGGTTTAGTGATATCCGATAGACGGCGACAGGAAATAGATAATTTACCATTGGCCCAACGTTGTGAGGCCAGACTGCATTCCAATAAGCGGTGATGGCTGATCCAGCCACCACGTTCGCCGTAAGTTGAAGTGCACCGGAAGAACCATCGTCATTGCATGCAATTGTGGGATCAGTTGCGCTTGTGATGGGATTGCTAGCGGGCGGCGATGGATCAGAATATCGCAGAGGAGAAACGAGGAAGTAGAGGACACACTATGTTGACCATGGGCGTTGAATGGACGTCTGGCCGTTCGGGGAGTTGTATGGCTGCCAACCCCAGTACCAATTTCCGGCATTGGAGTAGGACATGACGCCTCCGTGGGCTAGAACGGTCGGAAGAAAGACAGCGGAAAGAGGGGTGAATCGAAAGAGCATTGCGAGAGGTGGGTTATCTTACCGACGTCTTAATCCACAGCTTTATATAGATAAGAAATCCCTCTTTCTCACTATTAATTAGTGCAAAAATATCTGATGGTGGTCAAGAGAGACTCGAAACGTGACTTGATTATCCGCAAAAGAGTCCAGGCGAACGAGCTGTCATCTTGATGTGAACTGAATGATGGAGCATCAGTCTGCGGGAAAATATAGGTCAATCCTGTGAAGCCAAAGTATGACGGTTGTCTTTTTTTATGAAGGCGTAGAGAAGACTTACTTACCCAAAACGTTTCAAAAGTCGCTGGCGTCTGTTGCTTCGGCTCCGGTGATTCTAGCCAAGGCTCCTAGTTCAAGGTTTCATAGATTGGGAAGTACCTCATGACAAGAAAGGGCGTACAGGATGGACCCCGGAAAATGGCCGGATAGAGGGATAATATCGGTTTATACAGGGCGTTCACAACCGAAGAACACTGATTACAGGAGAAGCCGTTGTGGACCAAAGACTGCGTACCCTGCAGAAATATAGAGCGGGATTTAAGAGACCCACCAATTTTGAACGAACATCGTTGTAGTGACCAAAGGTTCCATCGACAAATAATCTAATCTATTCCATTGATTTGGAGGCAATAAATGCCAGCTGACATACAATTCGGTTCTGAAATGGACACATACCACGGCTCACGTCTTGGCAAAGCAGATGACTATGTGTATGTCAAATGATCAAGAGCAAAGTCCGCGTATTAGGCGATATATCAGGTGTAGAGTCATGCTGTACAAGAATACATCGAATTGATAAAATAGGCCACTAACGAAACAGTAAGCTTGGGCAGCTGAGCACTCATGAGAAGAACACATAGAACTGCAAAAACTGATACTCGGAAAATTTGCGGTACATTCCATCCTCTCAAACAGGAGCCATCGAAATTATGGAGGCAGTTGGGCCGCATTCTAGCATTGGGCAAAATACGAACAACGAGTAGGCACAGTTAGTAAAGGAGGTACACTTTTTGAGTGTATTGACTCAAAGACACCATCGGAAGTTCAAATGGTTTGTGTGGTTTGTGTAGCATCAACAGTTCAGGGATACTAAGTATTTGTCCCCGTCACGGAGAATTTGAAACCACGTGGGTCGGCGTAAACTTTCAAACGGATTGCTTGCTCTTTCTGAATTTAGTGAATCCAAAGGTTCAGAAGTTTCGGCTTGGGTAAGGATGTGGGCTGGGTAATAACAGTATGGTCATTGTTGTCATGCATCTCAACTTCAGCACCACAAGTCCTATAGCTCCCTGTAGCCCCTCTGAGACTTGGCCGTCACTAATCGTCCACAGACTCTTTCCGCAAAGTTGCAATTCCAGCACACGTCTCGAGCGCTCCTTACAACAGGATTTGAAAGCAGTCTTACACTCCTCGACAAAGATATCCAACCCACGTGATAGTACTGCTCGAGTCTACATAACGGAAAATCATACCTCGCTTTTAAGTCCTTTGATATTAAGTGTTCAATCAACTTTGAATCGGTTGACTTTCACCGCTCCGAATCCGGATTGGACTTCTTCCATGCGCCATTTGACCGTCACTGCTTCGACTTTTTCAGTTAGCACAGGCATTTCATCTCCTACCTGTGATTGCGCTGATTCTTCTTACGTCTGGACATGCTGCCGTGACCAATGCTTGTCTCGACCTAGTTATGGATATGTTAATCCACCATCGAGGAGAAAGGGTACCATAAGACGTCTGACACTCTGGAAGACGTGCATGAAAAGTCAGCATTTAAAAGAAAGCAATCTTTGGTTTAGTAAAGCTTTCTTTCCATAATGGAACTATTGCCTTTTCTTCACCCTCTTATTTTAGAATGTGGGAAGTAGTCTTGGTAAGTATGGGTACAAATTCCTACAAAGGGTCTTATTGCATCATAGCAGGACGAGATATATAAACGCCGACAAGAAGCTTTACTTCATCTATAATCGACGTTTCTGAATCACAGATGGCATCCCACGTCCTTGCAGGCCCACCTGGAGACTGCTGCTTCAAAGCACTGAAGCACACCGGCACCCCAGTAGGCAAAAGTATCGAGATTGCTGGCGTTCCCACCTATATTTCCGAACCTCCAACTCAGGTGACTGTAGATGGACCAAAGAAAATCATTCTGTATCTTTCTGATGTTTTCGGTCCATTTTTCTTGAACAATCAACTCATTCAAGACTATTTTGCGGAGCATGGTCTGTTTGACTTGTGTGTATTCATATCTGCATTGATTGATCATGGCTTGGCAGGCTTTTTGGTTCTTGGCATTGACTATTTTTTTGGCGACGGGTTCGGTTTTCACCTTGATGAGGAAGACTTCGATCGCATGGCTTGGATTGAGAGTGCCAAGCAAAAGTCTCGTGAGGTCTACCCGAAATGGCTCGAAACAGTTAGGAAAACCTACGGTATGAGAGTTGGTCGTCTTATCTGCCAGAAGCTCAACGTTATGCAAAGGAACCGAAGCACAGTACTTTGCTGTTGGTAAGGTTTCATCCATTATTCCGTCAAATGGCATAAAAATTCTATCAATAAATTATAAGGTTACTGTTTTGGGGCGCCTTTTTCAATGGACCTTGCCGCAACGGATAAGGTTGCTGCATGTACGTTGCTACAAAGTCTTTAATCCTGATTAGACTAACCAGTCCCTGCAGCTGCGTTCGCTCATCCTGCATTCCTGGATGAAGATCACTTCAAAAAGATGACGAGTACGACTATTCAAGGGTCGATAGTAACTCTGTGGTCTGACATGACATTTCAGAACCCCTCCTTTTGCTTTGTGCAGGTGAAAGAATAACGTAGATCCGATCCACCAAATTTTGTACTTATAAGATATGGTAGAGTCTGATCATACGTTCCCGATCGAGTCTCGCAGGAGGGCTGAGAATCTCATGGTCGAGGCTAGGGCGACTTATCACATTTCAGTTTTTTCTGGCGTCTCCCATGGGTTTGCGGTCCGCTGTGATCTCGAGATTGAGAATGAGCGTACGTCACTCTTTCTTCAACATGTCTTGTCACCTGTTCGATTGCTGCATTATAGGGTGGGCTAAGGAACAGGCCGCACGCCAGACTGTTGATTGGTTCATGAGATTCAGTCATTAGGTAGGTTTCGTTGGGCAATTTCAATTACATAATTCCAGAAAGGGTAGACTCGAAAACATATGTACCTTCATCTGGCACATGTTCATAGCAATATCAATGATGTTCAGACCGTCTTGAGATGAACTAATGTTAAATGTGACGCAGTTTGAGGGTATCCTATGAGCGTTATTGAACATTAAATTCATATTCTTTGAAAGTCAAAGCTCTTTACCTTTAGTTTTGAGATCGTCAGTGTACCTCTCTCAATCAATCAACTCAGTCGGGTTGATCAAGATAAGGAGGGCAGGCCATAACAATGGATGATGTTGCACTAGAAACTGAAGTGGTTGGGGATCTACATTGAAGAGCGTCAAACGCGTGATGCTCGGAAATGCTCGCGCGAAATTGATTTCCAAGTTTTCAAGCGTCAAAGAGCGAAACGTGAGGGTCCTGACATTTAGGTAACGGGGTACATCGATGGTAATGCTGAGAGACAGTATAAACGCTTGCCATGCAAACCCCACTACTCCATTTAACTCGAGATCTTCAAGGTTAGGGCCTGAAAGCGCGTTGAAGAGTTCCACAAACTCCGGTAGTGATGCAGGGGAGATTCCACGCATCCCTCCAAGTCTAAGGGAAACAATTGACGATGCGCGGAAGGAGGGATGAACGGGAAAATGAAAAATTATTGATCTGATACTGAGGTGACGGAGCCGTGCCATACTGGGTTTTTCAAGGCAAAACGGAGCATGGCTCATTGTCACCATGCACGATTGATCTAGCATACATTGGCACGAAGTTGCGTCAAGATCCAATGTCTGAACTCTCGCAAGGTGTGAAAGGTCGGCGACATGAATCGTGACGGCTTGCAAACGAACTGTGACGAGGGATGACGGACCGAAGTTAAAAGGACCAAAATGCAGGACAGAAGTGGGCGTGGTTTGTACCACTTGGAAGGACTGTAAGTTTGGAAAGGAAAGACGAAGAAGTAATGGCATAATATTGGATAATGCAGCGGCGCTCCCTCTGATCCGCAGATGCTTCCAGCGTCTTGCATGTGAGCCCACAAAGGATACAGCAGTATGCATGGAAGGTGCAACGATTCGGGGAGGAACTGGGAGATGAGATATATTGATATCAAGGTCATGGCTCCTGGAACGCTCTAGAAAGATGCGGAGAACATCGATTCGCGTTTTGCGCGTGATCAAGACATTGCTCCACAGCGCCGGGGAACTTAAGGCCAATAGTCGCCAGTCCTTTGAAACATGGGATAGGATGACGTGAGGATGGAGTCCTCCCACAGTAATGTGCGTGGCCTGGACAAGCAGGAAAATATTGTAGAGGATTTCCCCTGGGATGAACATCGTACCGAAGATTTAGAAGGAGCTCTGGAACTAGCGTCCGCAAGTAAAAGAAACGATGAGACTTGGTCATGGTTTTGAAATATGTGATCAATCCATCTGTTTCTGAAGAGACAACGACATTGAACTTACCAATTGGGAAACACCAATGTGGTCAAGTAGTGTATCACAAAGATGAGCGTATTCAAATGATAGTACCATATTAACAGCAAGTTTAGGCGAGTACGTGGTCTCTGTCACATAAACTAGTAGACAATACGCGGTTACGTGCATCCGACGCGGAGGTGATTATCGTCGCATGATGAATAGTATAACATGTCAGGTCAGGGCAGCTCACCTGAGACAGCCTCTCTTGAGAAACGGTCGGTGGTTTGGGTAAAATTAGATCGCGGAGCTCCAAAATCTTACGGCAAGCACATCTTTCGCATCCGAGCTGGGAACCCTGACTGTCATGTGTCACAATGTGAAAATGGCTTTCAACGACTCCATCCTCTCTCTTTCCAGCTCTCGAAAAGGGAATGAGTATACTGTATATGAGGAAGATACTGTACTTGTGTTATATAAATTTAAGTTACCATGGTGCAAAGAAAGTACACAACTATGAAATCAGAGCGAGTTTTGTCACCTCATGAGCCCGGTGATATGTGTCAGCTAAGGATATGCAATATCTGACTCTGGAATACATCGACACATACATACTCTCTCAATGTGAATTTTCCTGGGAGTAGAACGAAGCGTGAAGCTCGAGGCGATGAATATCCATCAGTCGTTTCAATCGGCACGAGCAGACCACGAGCAGGGTAGTTGAAGCTCCGATGATTCCGATGACTCGTCAAATCGGTACTGCGGCATCCTAACCTTTGCTTCCCGTTGTTTTTCCGGTACTCCTTTTCTCGCTGACACCCTTGTATCCTATGGATCCTTCTGCAAACAATGCCAGACACTAGGTATGATACCAATTGAGCTGGCTCGAGAATTCGGGAACGATACATCCAGAGAATAAGAATAACTTACAAAAAGTGGCTAGAAATTCCGCCGCCCAACACGTGGTAGAGCGGAAAAGAGTTGAAGATTTTATATACCGTTCAAGTCAGCTGCGAAGGGAATAAACTCAAATGGTTAGCCTCTTCAGCTCACTTTCCAGTTCCCTACGCTATCACTTTGATTGAGATGGATTTTTATGACCTTTGGGCCGGAACGTAACCCTTATCGGTACAGAAAACCTGGAATATTAAACTTGGGATATTCTGCATAAAAACCTTCCACAATAGAGGCCTTGTACCTGCTGAAACTCCACGAAACTAGAGGTTGCTCAAATTTAGAAGGTGAAAGACCTTATGCTGGCCTTGGAGGAATTTGTCACTGAGCATATCCCAGCCATAATCATTTTGACTAAATCAGGCCTTGTAGCTCGAAATCCACGATCGGACCCTAGATGTAAAATGAATGCGGTCTTCTTCAGCCGGTCTATGGACGTCCGTCTCGTGGGCAATGTATAACCTTGATTTGTATGTGACAAGGATAAGGTGCTGAAATCCGTAAAACGGGGCGAAAAGGTACCGATTCGGACTTGACGAATAACTTGACAAATATACTTAGAAACACGGTGATCTGTATCTAGAGAAACGTCCAAAGTTTTGGCCGTCTCTCTTAAATCCGGCGTTTATCGTTCATGGCTTGGTATGCCTCAAAGACTAGTAGGGCTAATGCGATCATCATCACGACGAAGGGGGTATTTCTGCGTCAGAACAAGGCGAATAGGCTAAGGATCATCGTTCACTGTCCTAATCTGCCAATCTGTGGGCCTTCAGTCCCTGAAGATCAAATCAAGAACTCGTTTAAAGATTACAGATAACTGATACCAGAGTCACAGCTTTTAGGAAATGTTATCATTCGAGCCCTGCATCTGTTTGCATTGCCGGGAGACGGGTTATTCGAAATATGAATCTCCGAGATGAAAAGGCACTCGTCAGTGGTCTAAGACGAGGAGAAATCCATAAGGCTTTAAAAAAGGGACAATAACAATAATCATTCGTATGAGGTATGAGTTAGAAATGGTAAGGACAATGGCTAGCCAGCCGACTAAAGGTGTCTGATGAATCGAAGCGAGACCATAATTACAGTGTTCAAACTAACTCGTCCTTCGTGAGGACGTCAGGCCGATCGATCATTCATTAAACCTTTCGCGATTATGTATATTGGATGCACTTCACATTGGTATGCTCAATAGTCTGCCGAGGGTATTCTTTTTCGCAGTCTCAATCATTCAATCGAAAAGGAAACAGACTACCAATTGATGCTGGTACAACGATCCAACACTCAATACGCTTACTATTCAATCTAGCGCCAGAATCTCGAGCATAGCACCTTGACCCTACGGAGTTGGAGGTCCGATGTATCCAGGAATAGGCCCGACAGGTCGTAGATAGCCAGATAGTACTCGATTTGGTTCGTTTGAGGGAGGTCCCTGGCGCCGAAGGATCCACAGGATTGGTGGCTGCGACAGCAAGGCATATGATCACCACTTGGGCTTGTGACTGTTCATTCACCTCAGATTCTTATCAGAGTCTATCAGTTGACCCTCTTTCCTTCGCTAGATAACAATAATGGAGAATGGTGTACATAAGTTTTGAAGCTTAAGTATGTATAATCCAGAAAATGATGGTATTCATGTCATCGGTCGTCATCGTGAAGCGCTTCTTCACAATATGTACAAGGATAAGAGTGTGTTTTACCCCAAAAGGGAATACCAAACCGTGAAAAAATCTTGATCTGGGCCGAACACGTGGGAAGGGCCTGCTTGCTGATGATGAGTCGCAACCACAACTCTCTGCTGAGCTTGTGTTGTGGCCTACTAATCGTTATCTTCATCAGCACAGAGCGGACGGATGGACTCTAAGCGTCTCTCACACATTCTTTCTTCTCTTCTCTGACGCTGGAATACCAATACTCATAAATACCAAACCTTGAAGGTCACTTGGAATTCACAACGACAATAGCACAAACCATTATCTGATCAGTCGACCTACGCTCTACTATCACTCATGACAGAATACGACTTTTCTCCAGAGGCTTATGAGCGGTACATCCGTGGCCAGCATAGAATTAGAAGATGGGTTCACCATACGGACCAAACCCCAAAGGCGGATCCCTATCAGGCTGCCACTCCGGCAGTTGACGTTCCTAAAGAGCTTCTTCCTCATTCTCGTCTTTGGGACTCAAATCCACCTTGGTCTGCGCAGCCGGAGAAGAAGCCAAGGAAGCACCGAACTCACTCTCAGAAGGAGTTTGACCGCGAGCGGAGGAATGACTGGAAATACAGTCATCGGGAGCACATGGATGCCTTGCGTGCAGCTTCTGCACATCCGCAGACATCCCGGACAAAGAAGGCGGTATATGACGACACTGCTACACCGCTGCTGCCGCCACCTCTCCAAAGCCGCAATCTTCATACAGCGTCAAGATACCACGCCGACCACCGCCTTTCCGATTCGCAAGACACCTCTTCTAGCTCTGAATACGTCTATGTCAATCCTATTAACCCTGCCCGAAAACGTTCTTCGAGCGTGCAAGCCCCAATTCGTGTGCCCCTGCCAGAGCCACTTCCTAGTTCCATGCCCCTTGGACCTCTTCCCGGTCCCATGCCTCTTCCAGGGCCTACGCCATTTTATGTTTATGGTCCGGAGGCTAATGCTCAAGTTGAGTTGGATGATGAGTCGGCTAGGAAAAGCTCTCGGCATTCGTCCTCAAGACGGAGCAAGCCAGCTCCATCGCGGACGGTGTCCCACCTTCCTCCTCCACCCGCCTCCGCGCCAGTGTACACTTCGCGGCCGTATCAGGGTCACAACCGATATTACAGTAGCTCTAGCCCATTCCTTCATCAGCCGCAACAAGGATCACAACCTCGCCCAACAGTAGCTTATCCATATCCATACGCTCCTTCACCACTCTCCCCGCAAAATTCTGCCCCAGCTTATTCTTATCCCCGCCCGCCGGTGGGCTTCATACCTGAGCCGCTCAAGTCATCGGATCGGAAGGTATGTTGCCTTTTTGTCTTTTTCTACCTTCACAACTGTACAAGCTGATGCTTCCATAAGTTGACCCAGTCAGAACCGTTCATGAAGCGTGTGTTTCTCAACTTTGCTAGTCAAAGGAAAACTGATGCCGCTACCGGAGAGACCAAGGAGAGAATGGCTAGCAAAAAAGAAGGCTCAGGTTCGCTCTCCCAACCCTCGACTCCGTCTCCGACAAGTTACACGAAACCGAGGACGTGGTTAGGCAGCCCTGTCAAGAACAAACTGATTAAAACAGCTCGCAAGGAGCTATTAGAGACGCCGAGGTCGAAGTCGTCTTTGGATCATCGGCCTTCATCAGGGAATGCCGAAGCTGGGGCCGGAACTGGGGAAGATGAAGGAGGCTTGTCTAGAGGCGCGTTGAATGTTACTAGGGATGGAGAAAGAGAGAGGGGAAGAGAGAGAGAAAGAGACAGGACGAGAGAGAAGGAGAATCGGCGGGATGAGAGGAGGAGGGAAGGGTCAACAGGAAGAGAATACAAGAGTCACGAGCGGAGGAAGGAAAGGAATGGCAGGGAAAAAGAATGGGAGAGGGAGAAGGAAGGGGATCAGGGCAGGTGGCGGAATCGATCCAGGTCTGGGTCCCGGGAACGTCATACACACCATAGACGCGATAGAGACAGAGAACGAGACGATCGCTATCGGAGTCGGCATCGTCATCGAGAGGGGACACAATCATTGGAGAGGAGGGACAGAGAACGTGCGCTGGATCGAGAACCTGAGGGGTACAAGGACAAGGACCGGGGGAGAGATAGGACTCCTCGTCACTCAAGGCCGAGGGAAAAGGCGGCGCGTGAGTAACAGGTGAAGGGAACCAGAGGTGGAGGAGATGAAGAAATCTTGTTTCGCCTGGGTGTGATGTTCCACACTTTGACCTTCGTCAAGTTTGTGAGGCGCAGGATCTGGGGAAGGCATAAGGAACGTTTCAGCGCCAGGTCGCTATCAAAATCTCATTGTTCGATATATACACATTTTCATGTACTTTTTCTCTCAGTACAATTGTTACGCATCACACCTTGCCATCATTATATAGCTACTGACTTTCTTTACAATGTATAATCTTTATAGTCTTAGTTCCATGTCTCCTTAAAGTCAATAAAGTTGTTATTTTCTGCCGCTGTCGCAAACTCGGATGAATACTGAAAGCGGTTAAGCAGTCTTATTATCAAGCATCCTATGTCGAGCTCTGTCCTCGATCGTTCTGGGCTACTTGAGCTCATTACGCGATTCAGAAAATTGTATTATTCAAACGTTGACGGCTTCCTCACCAGACTTCGTGCGCTCCAGAACGGGAATGGTGTAGCGACGGCTTGGGCACACAACAACTCGACTGCTCTTCATTATCAATTCTTGATACCTCCTCCATCATCTGCGCGTATTTCCCTTTTACATATACTCGGAATCATCCATTCGTCATCTCATAGCTACAACGGGCACCTCAGATTCTCCCCATGACACCACCGTACTTATCCAAACGGTCATTTGCCCGTTTTATGATAATATGCGCAAGCAGATCCCTGAAACTCCTCAATTCAGCTCAGTAACATTCGGCGCATTTGTTGCCCCCTTTCTTTCATAAACGCCGATATATGCTCGTACAGCGCTGGCGCGGAGCAAGCAGAACTTTTCTGATTCATGAGTATAATGAGCCACTCAAAGCGCAGTGGCTGTCCGTACTTCGGTGCGTTTCGTTCCCCCCTGGACTTCTATCCAATTCTATAGTTTTTCCCCCTTCGAAAGAGCGGCGTATGTCTCTCGTCATTCAACCCGTGATACTCTATAGGTTTCCAAAGAGCTTTATATGTTCGCTAGAGACCAGGCTTCTTTCTTACATCGCGCTTTGGACACTAATCTCAGTCAGAGATTGATCTATTTGTAGAGGTCCGTAAAGTACATGCACAATTACGAAAGGGGGGTCAATACGAGGGGTGGTATCAAGAAAACTAGGGTATTGTAAACTGAGACCGGGATAGACGATAGTACATAACTCTACATGAACAAATAACGTAAGTATAATACATGCCCATGTCGAGGAAAATGCGACCGAGCAGGTGGCAGTACATCGTTGTTTACACAAATGTCCGAAGGGGGTACAAGAGGATGATCCGCTCTTCCAGCAAGCATGTCTTCAATTGGATGGATCAGCAGCAACTTTTGGTGAGAGCAACGGTGGCGCTGGGTCCAAAACAGCAGCGACCTGTGATTGCGATCCGTGCATCCCGCAAGAGCTTCCCAGAGGATGAACGGTGGAAACTAGATATGCTCAGTAGACTCCTCAGCTCGAAGATCGATAGACTAGCAAGAGATACAAAGGACTCACAATGACCGAGCACAGTTGAAGAATCCTGTGAAGGTGTTCTGGACGCAATGCTAACGGGATCAGTGGAGACGGTAGAAGCAGCAACAGAGTTGGGCGCTGCAGCGACGGGAATCTAAAAAAGCGAAAACATCGGGTCAAACATTCGAGTCAAGACAAAAAGAAAACTGATGGATAAAATGCCTTGATATAAAAACATACCTGCAAACTCGAACTGCTCGGTTGCTCATACATAGAGTCAGATAAAAAACACAAGGTGGAAGCTGGAGAGCCCACATCATGACTGGAAACGTCACGCGATGGTCCAGGTGGTGGGCGAGGGTACGGATGGTAGCGTCGGATGGTACGGCTTTGATAGACAGGGAGGCACCCCGTCTCAAATGTATCAAATGTAAAAATTACCGACTCAAAGTCGGCAGCCGGTGCGAAAGTGTTGGTGGGAGGATACGGAGGCGGAGGCGGACAGTCGCGATTAAGTTCCGCGCTATCTTGCATTGGGCTCTACAAGAAGTCACGGTTAGTTTTTTCTTTTTGACCAAAATTACAAGTTAATCGTGACTACGTCACCTGATTCAAGGTCAGTCACATGTCCATATCCTCCGAAACAAATCACGATCGTGCATGTTTCTCTTGCATAGATTATTTTATAGATCTCTGCAGAAAAGTTGGACACAATTCACCGTCGACCATCGTCCTTCAAGCCACGAACAAGCAAATATAACGGCGAGCTGCTCGAAATCGAAGAAACAGTCTTCTGTTGTGAATGAATCAACACCTCAATAGGCAGGTTGAGTGCAATAATCTGCTTTACAATATGGCACACTCGTATTGATATTCCCTGATTCGAGTTCACGTGGAATTGAGGATCTGCAAAATTCGGGCTGCAAGCCAAACACGACGATGAATGAAGACCCTATACAGGTGGAACAGTCTCTGCATACAGAGTGGAGAGAATCAGCATCCAGGCATGACACAGTCGGGAAGGACAGGCTGTTACCTTGACAAAATTAAATATAGAACGGTTTTTGTCTACATAGATGGTTGATCTTTGGAGAATCACGATCATCTGAGTAAATGTTTAGAAGTATTGAATATTGTGCACAAAAGGATTGGAGGAAACGGATCGCATGGAAGGAGGAAAGATGAAATAAGTAAAAATTACTAGAGATGTCACACAAAAGAAAGAAAGAGAAAGAAACGTGAAGCAAAGTGCACGGCACCCGAAAATAACCCTACACAACTTACTCATCACGGTCTCGAGACAATGGTTCTCCTTGTGACCAGGATGTCAAACATGGAAGGACGGGTAAATTGCAATTGCAACGAACTGCATGCAGTGCAAAGGGAGCTGTAGGGAAAACGTCGCCTGAAAAGCCACGGAAGAAGCCCACGGGGAAGGCAGATGAAGTTGGTTGAGAAGTATGAATGGTTATTCGAGCTTTGGTCCGTCCTTGCGAAACGATGTTCTTTTCAGCTGACAATTCAATAGCACTTATGGGCTTTAATTGCACGTCAACGCATATGGCGTCCACTTCAAAAGCTGCATTTCAGAATCTGTTTGGTATCTATAAAAATTAGTGAAAACTCCGCTCTAAGTCTGTGAATAATCGACGGTTTACCGGTTGACTGGGACCAGGACGTGATGGAGAGGGTGTCTTCTTTTGGTTGTTTGATGTTGTATCCGCCACTCCTTTGATCAACCTCCAGATCCCAGTAGCTCGAGAGATGCAATGGACGGACCTCTGTGATATCGCACGATATAGCAGTGTAAACAAGTAAACAATTGCTCTGAAATGGGTTTACGAGACATCATATTATACTCCCCGCAGCTTTCCCGACGACAACCGGCGCCTACACGCCGTATGGAAATTTGCCTCTTTTAGACAATACTTTCGTGCCAGTGCCTGCACATCCTTTTCAGGAGGCCAAAAAGTGGATCGATACTTATTGCGGTTATGTATGGGGATAACTACCTACAATCATCTCTACCGTATATTTAATCTTTCCAAGGATCATTTCTGATCAGCATATTCTACTTTTCCCCATGACATACAATTGGCCCTGAAGTTCTGATCTAGACAACATTCCTCAAACATTTCGATCATTATTGACGTTACTTCATTGACCATTTTGGTTACTGCGATAATTATACATGGCTACCGTAGCGAATGGCTCTCAGGCAGCTGGATGCCTACGTCGACTCTCGGCCCAAGACTTTGTTGGACCCGAAGTACCCGCCCGCACCTTCCATCACAGTTCTGATTTTCGTCTTTTTGCTTGTGCCTTTCCTACTGTGTATGTTTTCATTTTCCCCCGATTCGTGTCATCTCATCTTTTGCATAGTGCGCATTTTTCATCAGAGGCTGCTCTATGACCTTAACCATACTGTCAAGGTGTCAAACGAATAAAATATAACCTTGTGCAAGGGTACATACATATTGTGAGAGGGATTCCCTTTTCCCTGCGGATGCTAGCAAAGTGTTCAGGCGCCTGGCGAGTAGTATTGCTTCAGTTCAACTATCGACGCCTTAATATCGGCGGATCTTTGGAGCCCTTGACCCGGAAGCTAACATCAACGTTGCCCTGCAATTGGCTGATCTGGACGGAACATGCCATGTATCAGAGCATCACCGTTCAACGGCCTAATCTCTTCTCTCGAGACAGCGCTCAGTCTGTCTCTTCATCGCACTCAAACGAGACCAATCAACAAGCAATAATATTGTTCTTTATAATGTGCCACTTTTGTACGTATTTAGAAAACATTGGGTGAAAAACCCTGTGGGGGGCTTTCCGACCTCCCAAGAAAGATGAATGACA
>JAGGAU010008365.1:0-35328 GCA_017657275.1 Termitomyces sp. T108 | reverse complement strand
AAGTCTATCAGCAAAAACTTTTATGTGGGCAAAAGTGGGGGGTGCAAGCAAGAAAAAAAGTACTGAGTCTGTTTTTGGAGCAGCAGCTCAACATTGAAGCAAACAAGTCTGATAACCTGTAAATGAATACAGTTATTTAGTCCTCAATCACACCAATGATGTTGAACTGAGTAATACCTGTAGAGGAATGCAACTATTTATGTAGTTCTCAATCAAACCAATAATGTTGTACAACTGAGTATTACCTGTAGAGAAATACAGTCACTTAGTTCTCAATTACACCAATGATGTTGTACAACTGAGTATTACCTGTAGAGGAATACAGTTGTTTAGTCTACATGGCAAGATTTAGTAAAAGGCAAGTAAGAATAGGTAAAATGTGCTCACCCTCAGTCACACCAATGATGTTGTACAACTGGGGGGAATTTTCTGGGTATGTAAGACATAAAAAGTAAAAACAAATAAAATTTATGGCAAAGACTAGCAAATACCGATCGAGTGGCCACCTGGACCAAGACGGAGAAAAGATATAAGAGAGGTAACCGCAAAAGGAAGATATCGCGTAAGCCGAGAAATGACGTATGGTTTAGATGTTGGTCGGCTCAACAAAAACAAGGGAAGTTCCAAAAACATCCAAGAGAGCTCATTTGGGGGCCTGTTGACTGAATGGGTAGGGCATAGTACTCGATCTTTGCGTCGTTCTGTTTCTGGGATTCCAGTGAGGCCGAGCTATAGCCTGCCTGCTTACACATAACGTCAAACTAACGCCGACTGTGAACAAGCCAGTCTAGCTATCTCAAGCCTTACGTTTGGCGTCTGGTTATTTGCAAGTAGCATAAAGCATGTTATCGTAAGATGCTATCAGAGATGTCATAAACAAATACCGGTGAGCACGAACCTTACAACGTATCGAACGGCTGCGAGCCTGCGAGAGCAGAATCGACAAAAGTCACCGGACATACACCGAATGAAAACATGCAGATTGTCGTGGTCAAAAGAATGGGTTTTCTCAGAGTCGATTTGGTCTGCGACATAACTCCATGCCTTGTTGTCCACAGTCCACTCTTAGATTTACATACTAGTGGATTTAGCCTGCTTCCAATCCTTGCTAGAATAGAGAACGGCGCGTGAAACATTCTCATCGGCAACCTATCGAGGGAGTGGGTACGAAATCGAAGATAACTCCTTTGTGGGCCTCGGAGTTTCTGTTGGGCCTCTAAGAATTCGAAGTTCGCTTGTGGAGCTCGTGTCTCAATGACGTTGTTGGGTCACTTTCGATTAGAAGCTAGGTGGTCCCACCGTCTATCCGTTCAACGTGTCTCACGTCACTCGGAAGCAGTCGTTCTCAAGTAGCGTGTAAACCATGTGACTCCATTGCTTTGTCCTGTGTCCAATGCACGCTAATAAGAATCGGGGTACGAATGAAATTTAACTATTTATGACTTTTTCCAATAACTCATCCGAGACATATTGTTCAAACTTTTCCCTTTGATAAAACCAGCCAAGAATTCACCGGAACCATACTTGGCTCCGATCTGCTGACACTCCAGAAGTATGTATGTCCATCATCACCGGTGACAGATCGGCTTTGGTGGTAATCTATGACAAGATCAGCGCTGACGGAGAACATACCGACTATGTCGGAGCATAAGTGAATGTATGAACAAGTTGGGTTTTGGAACGCTCCAATGTTGTTGACTCAATATTCCTTCGATACATGATACATCGGCCAGTTGGTTGTTCTATTACACTTCAATTCTACTTGGCTGCTTCTTCACATTTTCCTATAAATTACACAAAATTTACACTCTTGGTCAGACCGGTCGCGATGCATGTGGAACAAGTAACTTGTCTATAGTAATGCGAAAACGATGTATCTTGGATAGGAAGCCGCGAGTAAAGTGTGAAAGAACCACCTTCGACAAACGGCAACGATACAATCATAAGAGGATTGGGGACGAGGGTTATACAAATTGATCCAGAAAGTGGTAACTGAAAGTATGTTTGGTATCTGTCTAAAGCGATAGTCGCGTTCTTGATGAACGAGTGAGTGCTGAGGACCTGTGGTTGAAAAAGCATAGAAGGCGGAGACGAAGGATTCGGCGAAGGATCTAATAGGGAGGACGTTTGAATTCATTGCTGATAACTTGCGCTTCATGGTCGTAGCTATCAGACTTCACTATCTTCCCAGCGGCATCATATTCAACAAAGGATTTATCCGATGGACTTTCGAATGTCTCCATCTATTCGTGGTTACTCATGTTACTCATGATGAACTGCTGCACCAGCGAGAACTACGTACATGGACATGCACTCCCTCGGTCGGCGCGGTGTTTAATTTGTTTGAAATTTTTGGGGGACGCAAACTGGTACCACCACCCGAAAAGAAAGCTAATGTTGTACCACGCGTGGTCGATCTGATGAAAATTATCATGAGTGTCGAATGTCTAAATGACTATAGATAGGCTTACGGGAAAACCTCCGCTTCTTGATTTTGATAGTTGGACAAACGACGAACAGCGCGACAGGCGACAATCTAATAACTTCGTTCAAAAGCTAGACATCTCTCAATAGACCAAACTAACCGTCGAAGCGATCGCGGCTGGGACATTCGCGATAATCGACATCACTGCATTTAGATCAAGAAGCATGAATATCTTTGAAATTGGTCAGGTGACTACATCGAAAAATTCCAGGGAAAAGTCCTCACAGTAGCAATCAAATTTGCTAAGAAACTATAAGATTGTTGAGCATAACGATTATGAAACACGTCAAAAAGGAACTCACGCGATAGCAAAGTAAATCAAACCATCCTTGAAGATGAGGGACACGAGGCGCGAACTTTTGCCAGGTCCAACAAGAAGCTTGAATGCAGTGAGACACAAAACCGTCAAGTCAAATACCATGGAGTAAATGAAAGTGATAGCGAGAATCTTATTATCGGTCGACACAATGACACAACCCTGTCCTGGAATCCAAATAGCTTTAAGAAGGAGTCCTATAGTGGAACAAATCTAACTCGGGCTTGTCGAGAATGAATGAAGCACAGTACGTACCATGTAAGAGCAAAGACCAATGTGCAAGAATTACAAGAACTAGAGGTATAACTATATACCACTTTTGCGACCACACCGCCATTCTGGATCAATTTAACATAAAAAATGGCAAATTGAACGCGCATATACTCACGTTCGCAGTGACAAATTAATACTGGCAAGACCAAGAGCAGCATTCCCAAAACACTAACACCCGTAAGCATAAATGCAGTGCTCGTCATACAAGTTACGTACGGAATTGAATGTGTAGAGTCCTTGACAATTTATCTCGCTGCCCGCCTTCATCAGTTACATCTAGGTACGAGGTGTATGAAAGTTGCTTACGTTGTCACATTCATGGCAATCGCACTGAAAGCAAAGCTTAGCATCCACGCAGACTGAGAGACAGTGGAGACCGTACATTCCAATTAGCGCAAACAGCAGGCAATATCGGTTTAAGAAATAAAATATCTGTAAGCCTTAGTATTCACTGAGGACAGAACTATGATCAAAACCCTACCATCGGCCATCGAAATGTTTTCTTGCCACTGATGTACTGCCAATCAAAATCCAACGATGTGAACCATTCCCAGCTACAGAACGCGTGAAGAGGTAACGACAAGACTAGAGAAAGGATCGATACATACATGTACAAGCCGAGTAGACAGTGAATGAATTTGGTAAATGCGACTAAAAGCATTGAACGCGACTGAGGCCTCTCGATCGGTTATAGATCAAAACGGTTAGCTTACTACCGTCCTTTTGAATTTCTTCAGCTGATTTCCAATCGGTCATAATTACAAGGGAGGATGAAGAGTCAGAGCGAGGAGAACGGGGAAGGCTAGGGATCCAGATGAGAGGTCTTGCCAAGTTTATATCCGGTGAAAGTGGGCTTCATCCTGAGAAGCCTCTTTTCGGCTAGAAAGGTACTGCTGTTTTCGACGTTCGAAATTGGAAAGGGCTTCTACGCTCGGCAAAGTTTTCACACCCCTGGGCCCTGGATCTTTCCGAGATTCAATGCAGTTTTTCCTGGGACATGCCAGCCGCTCTACAACTACAATCACTTCAATGTGGCAGACTTAAAAACCATTCACTCTTGTCAAGTGATACTGCGTTGACACGGATGTGAAAAGCCTCAATACATGTATGTCTCCCCTTCGAACAAACCAAGTCTAGATCAGGGGTAACACTGCAGGAGCGGGGTCTTCATTATGGGTTTGGTGGTCACGGCATGTCACAGCAATCTCCACGTCTTATGACCCTCTTTTCATGCGCATGGCAATCTCGCTTTTAGTTGTCATCCAGGGTCCTTTATTCAACACGATTATATGTTGCCGAATCAATCACCGTACTCCAGCTTCTCCGTGAACCACATTCACACAGTTCACAAAAGAGGGAGATTGATTTCCGAAAAGCACGACACGTTGGAGAGACCTGGAGTTATCGAAGTTTAGAAGACAGTCTCTTTTCATCAATCCTAAGTTATCGGACAAACTGTACGAGACATCAAGCGGAAATTACCATTTTCCTTGTTTGTCGTCAACTGCAGACATATGTATTCACTGTGCTTGAGTTCTATTTCATCAGAAGCGTCTCTTGAATGCTCCGTCCGGGGCTTGAAAATGCTAAAGAAGCACGAGCATATATATTTTTATGTCTTCTATCTGGGCTGACAGACATCAGGGGGTGGGCATAGAAAAAAGCTTAGCTAACCTTTCTGAATCGACGCAATTATTCATAATTGCATTTCTGGTCAATAATGGTTATCTCCCGTTTCCAGATCACTACTCAGCAATACTTATAAAACCAAAGAATCGCCTTGAAATCACTACCCTAACAGAAACACCCACTCGTACCGAGTATTCCACTGTAAACTGCGGGATCTTTTCCATCTCAGTTTTCTTCGAATTGAAACGGCACAGATCGGCCAACACGAAGTGAGGTAATATCTTTACATGGTGGACGGCGTTATGTTCATTCACCGGATTTTCAAAACCTCGGCGAACTCGCGACCATTTCATATGTCCACATAAAAACCATCTATCAAATCCGCGGGCATTCCAACAATGGTTTCGAGATTTACCATCTAACAGGTCCCTCTACTCTCATTGAGCGCGTTAGTGCTGAATTCATTGCTCTGGCCTTTGCAAGGGCTTACGGACAACAGGTCCGAGGAAATTATGCTGTGACCACGGACTGCATGTAGAAGTGCCCTGAGAAGTGCACCCACATACATGTGTGGTATTTACATGCAGAAGAGGTGGCCAAATCCATGTCAAGTGTGCTGTGTGGAAAGCAATATTCAGTTACTGATTGTCGTCGGCAATCGAAATTGAGGAACAAACAACTCGCGGGTCCCAAGTCGCCACAGGACCCAGGAGCGTTCGACATATTGGATGTACGCATTATGGAAATACCTCCTATATATTTATTCCTCTGATACGCAGAGTACAACAGGTTATACAAAGATGTAGGATACATACAGCTTACACCCATTTTGCGTTACAGAAATGTCCAAGTTTCCGATTATTGCTGCCAGGTATGTAAGGGGTCAATTTTGGAACATTCATGTCGTTCAAAGAGAGCGACCCTTTGCTTCAAGGTCAGGTTCTGTGTCGCTATCTTCACGAAGACGACTAGCGTTCTTGATTTCGGGTTTCAAATAATCTTCCTCTCGAGTGAAGGTTTCCATCTAAAAGAAGAAATACTGTCAACGCGGTAAATGTAATCAAGAATATATTGTCTTGACCTGCACATGAACTCCATTTGTTGGAACATTCGGGCTGAAAGACGTCGCGTGACGAGGTAAAGTTTGTGCTCCACGAAATGCAACAACAGGATTAGAACTGGATGAGTGGCTGAACACGATTTAGAGAGCATGCGTTCAAGATAGAATGATACCTAAGGCTTACAGGACTTCTCGATGGCTATAGTTCGTGAGCCTTCGAACCACACGACAAGCAACTATCTGCATGGGGCAGTAAAATGAGCATACAAGTACAAATATTCTGATCGAGCCTCACTGTTGAGGCCACCGCCGCAGGAACATTGAAAATTATGCTCATTATTTGGTTCAAGTTCAGAACCATGAAGACTGTTGCGAGCAAATTAGCTACAAACCTGGTTTAGAAAGCATTGGTTGAAATGATACAAGGATGCAGGATAGGAAACGAACGCAATGACAAAATAAATCAGGCCATCCTCGAAAATCATTTTTGCGATTCGACTTGACATAAATCCCTTGTCTTTTGAATGAATGTCGAGGAGCTTGTATGCGTTGAGCGCGAGGACGACGAGATCAAAGCACATCGAATAGACAAAGGTGGCAGCAAGGACTTTGTTGTTGGTCCAAGTAATAGCACAACCAGTGCGATAATCCCAGATCACTGATAGGTTGACTCCTGTAAACCGCATTAGCATCCATTGAATCTCTTTCAACAATCACCTTTACCTTGAAGAATGAGCGACCAATGTCCAAGAATAAGAACGATGAGGAAGCCGATGATGTATCTGTCTCGCGACCACACCGCCATGCTTATCAAATTTCAGCCTGAATGGAAACAGGAAAACTACTCTGATACGTACGTTCGTATCGAGAGATTGATGCTGGCCAAACCTACCGACGAGTTTCCTGCCAGCTATGGGTCAACTTTCAGACGATGCATTTGAACAGACGACTGAGAGGATTACCTGTGTAAAGGTATACAATGCTTGGCAGTTTATTTTCCTAGATATTCATTCATTATAAGAGAGAACAAGAGGGAAAAAACGTACGTAGTAGTATCTAGAGAAATTGCACTATGAAAGAAAAACGTCGGTTTCAACCTTGATTGAAGCTTGATGAGTAGCCATGACGACTCACATTCCAATCATGGCAGACAACAGTAAATAACGGCCTGCAAAATAGAATATCTAAGGACGCGCTGAGTGAAGGACAGATGTTATTGCACAAGAAATCTACCAAGGGCCACCGGAACTGTTTCTTGCCAGAAATGAATTGCCATTCGAAGTCCAGAGAAATAAACCATTCATATCTATCAATTGTCAGACCGAGTCCACGGCACAAGTGTAGGAAACTTTGTATGGCTGCGTACATGTAGAGACCCAAGAGTGCATGCGTAAATTTTGAAAACACCTCTCCCTCCTTTTGAAGCTCCTCAGGCGATTTCCAATCTGGCATTTCAGACGTCAGAAAGATAGTTGAACGGGGGGGGAGGTAGAAGGTACTTATGGTGATCCAAAAATTAAATGCGGCTTTGTTGATTGACGTGCTTATTCAAGAATTGAGGTCACCCCTGGGCAGTAGTCTTCCGAAGAGGTTCTTTCTGATTTTAGCTTATATCCGGGGATTTGACAGCTAGCATGGTCCATCAATTATATTGCAACGTTATAATTGACCTAACCTAGCCAAGGTGTCTCTCAGTTACATATTCTTGTGTAACAAACTTCATTCCAAAACATATGAGGCCGGACATACCCTGAACGGTTGTACCTCAGCAACGTCATAATTACCACCCACTCCGGCCCCAACAAGCTTCGATTGATCGCTAAATTTCTCGAGGACATACGTAAAGAGGAAGAGTTTCTTTCGGACTCCAAAATTCAGACTTCTCTTGGGAAGTAGAAGTAGAATGCAGAAGAATGTGCCCATGAATCACCAAATGGACTTCATTGTCCCCAATCAACCCAAGCGACTTTCACCTCGCGAAAGTATGATTCCAGAGGACACCTGCTGTTAGTACAAATATTACCAAAAATTAGACGGCCTCTCAGAGATAAGCAGACACGGTTGAGTTCACCTTGTACATAGTGCACTACTCCTCGGTTCCACAAACACGACAAATTCATCATGAAAGAATCTCCGAGTCGCACACATCCGACTCGGATTGAAAAGGACTACAAAGGGGTGCACCAAGAATAAGAATCATCCACGAGGCAAAGTGGCGCAATTCTCCAGTTATTGAATGTCTCGTTCATCAAGACTTGGAAACACAGCCAACGGGATTCCCCCTTACGTAAGCCCACTATTTCTTCGTTCGTATATATGTAACTTCAACAAGGCTTCAACCACTCGAGCTGCCGTCTGACGAGCTCGATGCCCAGTGGAACGCATCTTCTCATGATTCAAGCGCCTGCTCCTTCTGTGCAAACGATTTTTTGCCTGCTTGCAGCTCAGCTGCGCTGCCTCGAGCTTTGACGATGAGGGCACGTGTATTGGATGTCGACGGGCAAGGCGAGTTCAAGTACTGTGATGTACGTTACGCGTGTCGTGCCCATCATGAAAATGCTGCGGAAGCCTTCTTTAGAGTATTTTTGTTGGTCACGAAATTCTGGCCACCCATTCCTCAACCGCCTTTATGAGGTTAGATTCGTTAAGTTCGTTAAGTAATTGATATGTATATGTTCCGAGTCTCACAAGACTGCAGGATGGTCTTCTGAGTTGGCTGTCATTATACTCATCTTACGGAATGTCACCCTTCTCTCTGAGTCTCGTTTTACGCTTACGCTTGAAGGTGAATTCGCCATCAAAGAAACGTGTGAAAGAAATGTGCTTAGAATTATTGATGACAAGAAACGTTGGTCTGCCTCAGTTCGATTCATATCTATCTTGTGTCAGTCAACTTGTTGTTATCTCAGGAACTTTTCTCTTGGAACTTGCCTTGCGTGACTTTCATGCTTGGAAGCGTGCACGCTCTTCTAATCTTGGGCTCGAACTCGCTCTGATCTGTACAGAAACCTCAGCCCATCCTGTTTGACACCTTGACGAGGCAAATGCATTCGCTGACCTTACCATCAGGTACAGCAGGTTGACAGCATCTCATATCTGTTCTGCCTGGGTCTTCTTTGTTGTGATGTTTGAGAAGTACCTATTCTTCTGTCCACCTCCAAGGTAATTTGACACTATTTTGTTGCACGGAGAACTGGAGACGTAGTATTTTGGAGAAAGTTAGTTGCATGTACGCCCTAATGAAAACTGCTTTGAAGCATGAAGACGAAAATGACGTCGTTCAGTTTGTTGAAGTTCGTGACTTTGAGTGGTTGGGATGCCGTTTACAATGGCTTGGCAAACCAGACATCCGACGTAGTGGCTGGGAAGAATGATATTGAGAATTGGCTTATAAAAGCCTCGTATCAGATTATAGGTAGACTCTGCTCACTATTTCTCAAATGCACTTCAACGGACATTCTTGATCCATAAGCTTTTTCACGTCTTCCAGGGTCAACATGTCTTATTTTACAATCGCACACAACTCACACGTTGGTCCCTCCAGTATTTTACCGCCACGCATAACTTGGAGGAATATGATATCTTACGAAACTACGTATACACGGGAACCGACACATGCACCCCTACTTGTTACCTTGGCTTGTCTGCGGCGTAATCATAATATATTACACAAACTCGTACCGATCTTGTTCAACAGCCTTAGGAAAAAATAATTCGAGGGTATAAAATTTGCAAGCATCAAAAGGGGTTGATTCTAAACAACTCATTACCATGTATTTGACGAAGGTTTCACTAAGTCTTGTTCATTGTCCTTAGTATCAGCTTCACAGTCGTGAAACGTTCTTGGCTCAGGCGGACTGGACGTGCCATACTAAGTTTTGTCCTAGAATAACGATTACTTACGATACCCCACAAAGACAAAACTTGTTATGTAAATTCTTTCTTTGCACAAGATGCGTCATGTTCTGTGACAAAGGTTTAAAATTGAGATACTAGAAGCAGCGATGGGTGTGGCATTGACTCGCTGTAGTAGAACTGCGGAATTCTGATCGAGACGCGACATATATATCAATTGATGTGGATATGTCGACCCAGTTGCATCGAGAAACGAGGGCGTAACCCATGAAAGGTCACATAAAGAAATCTATCCAAGCGCATAACGTTAAGAGTTCAATCGGCAAAGTTGACAGAGAAACTAGTGATGCTTGTCACTTACCCCGGTATGATCGTCGTTTGTGAGTGTCTAAGCGACGCCCGTAAGTTCACCCCATGAAAATCCTAAACAGTTCTTACATACGTGTAATTCTCGGCCCCTGTATACTAAGTCATGTTTATGTGATTGACAAGGATATCAATTCGATATCGAGTGAAAACTCACTGGAATCCCATCCTTCCTGTTACACTTGTTACTGGTCCGGAGTTGGTTTGAGTCGTCGTCCAAAGACCGTGACTGTGACAGCATACCTAAACGTCATCAAGTTACACGTGGGACTCGCGTGTTTCCGCGCAAATACATACTGTTTTTTCTAAACAAGCTCAACTTGGACGTCTATGTATCCTTTGCAGGGCCCAGAAAGTGTGACTACAGGTCAAATATACATCCTATAGTTGTCAAGCGCTGGAATTGAGCTGGAGGATCAACGTCGAAGAACAAGAAAAAATGCTAGAAAGAAAGCCTACAGATGTGTCACTTTTTGCCATTTTCCTTTACTTCCATAGTACTCACATGACCGACAACAACAGACCATGTAGAAGTATGTATTCTGAAGAAGTCGTTTTGATTGAAAGTCACGACACGATAAGATGGACTAAATGTCATGATCAATTCCTCATTATTCTGTCTGTCGCTTTTCAAAGATATAGTCATTTTGGTTCGTTGGACAGTCATATCAAAGCATTAAGCCGTTCGGGCAGCACAGCATTCTCGTCCCCTTTACTTCCCGTCAATCGTCTCGCTACTTCTCAACTCAGGGCCAGTTGCTTATCTCCTTTCATTGATCTGGTACCGTTGCCTCACTTTCATTAATTCCAGCGTCCCTCATCCCTTGTGCCGGTGGTATATCCACTTGATGCTCCAATATGTTTTCCATAGTGTTGTAGTGACCTCAAGCTTCATGTTCTCATACCAAGTTAACCCGTCCTTGTGCTCCTGGAAACCCCGTACCGTTACCTTGCGTCGACATTTCTGCAAATATCGATAAAATACCGCTGATGGATTATCTGTCGTCGCTGTTGCTGACCTTAATGCGCACGTAACATCCTTGCAGTCAACTTTTGATTCTTTTGGTGATCCTCAAGTTTCTTTTCAAAAAAAAAGTTGAGTAGTGGTGCGGACGTTTCTCGTTCGTTTTATTTGACTGTCGATGCGATTGACACAGGGAAAGATCTCGTTGCGCGAAGAATGATGTCGCCATTGAGCGGCGTCCATACGTGCCCTAAATTGTCATGATATTTGATCATTTATGATATCTACAGGGCCCAAGACGATTGGATCCGACCAGAGTCACAGCTGTTTTTGCCTATAGGTATCAAATGCACTGGTGGTGCCTTTGAGAAACCTTGTGCATTGCTGTAAGATTCGACTCTGGTCCTGTTGCATACATATTATTTGGCAAGACTGTTATTACTGTGAGAAATGATCTTAGCAAGTCTTCCCCAGCTATCGCATCGTTGCTTCGCATCTTTGACCCGCCCACGTATCCTCATTTCCCACTCCGTCTCCATTTTCATACCCTGTTTTCAAGAGTACTATCGTCATCATCATAGGGAGCGGATCGTAGCAATCCGCTGAAACCTATATTTATAAAAGTTGTAGTTTTAATTGTTCATCGCAATCATTGATATGCAACTCACACTGCCTGCGCCCTAAGTCTTGTCTACAGTTTGGCAAGCGCCCTATCATGAATAGGTATGTTAAGCTGTATGTTTAATCTCAAGATTCTAGTCCCTTGACCTCACTCCCGAGGTTGTTTTGATTCCTTCTACGTGTTTGTATGACAATCCCGCGAGTCTGGACAAACAGGAAAAAGTTCGATTGATGATTCTCTCACTTGTCTGAACTGCGAGATTGGATGTTCAACGTTGGTCGGTGACAATAACGAAGTTTTAGGAGTACGAATCTAAAACGTGTGTCGTTCCAAGTCCTTTCGGAGCTGAACACTCTTGTAAATACAATCAGTTGCAGGCATCCCTATCAATAGGTAACACGACGAAGGACAAAATTTACACTGGAGATGCTGCTTTCTGTACTTATCGGTCGATTCAAGACGCAATTCAGCTAGACTATTTTATCCAAGGAGTAATATTTCCGTTGTGGACGGCGATGAAACAAACAAGAAAGTTAAGACAGGGCGTTTGAAATGATGTGATACAGCTATGATGAACATACGCGTACCTCGTGAGCAAGTAGGGGTTGGAAAAAGTGAGATGGTTCCGCACGATGTTTCAGATTGGGATGCGTACCAGCGTTGGGACATGAAGAACATCTTGAAGTGTTTGGATTAAAAACCTCCTTCGCTCAACGTTCAGAACAAGGGATCCCAACGTCTTCCTTTGCCTCAATGGTGCGCGATGCTGATAAGTCACAAGTCCTTAAATCAAAATCCGCTAGGCCAGAGGTCAAAATCTGCACCTGACAACAGAGACCAGAGATGACCGGAAGGGTGGCGGACGCTGTAGAATAAAGTATTGCATGGGATTGAAGGGGAGCCAAAAAATCTTCACAACATTCCGGGCAACATGTTGAGAATTTAGTCCGGCATATGACGGTGTATGCCATCAACCATGTTGATTAGCAACAAGTAGATAGGGGTCAGGTCAAAGCTGTGTGGCATGTTTGACAAAAAGCAGTGCGACTGGCTTGTTCATGTTTGGTAAGCATCATCCATATATGGGCCAGCCGACTGCCTCTCACCCTCATTTTCAACTCATCTCATCTTAAACGCGCTTTCTACCTTTCAGCTTGTATTTTCGGTCAGTATCATCTTCGTGCTATCTATCAAGATCCCCGATCTGATCAATGCCTCCAGATCTCTTTGGAATAACATGTGTGGAATCTTCGCCTATTGCAGTTATTTGAGAGAAAAGGTTCGTATTATTGCAACATTAAATATGTTTCTCGACAGCGATGGTGGAAATTACCATTGGAACGCAATATAGCCCCTATTATTGCCTCTTAAAGAGCTAGTGCTGACCTATTGTCATTGACAGACTCGTCAGGAGGTTCTTGAGGTCCTTTGCAGTGGCCTTGCTCGCCAGGAATACCGTGGCTACGATTCGGCTGGCCTTTGTATCGATGGCGATAAGCCTGGCGATGTTGTTTACTTCAAAAAAGTCGGAAAGGTTGCCGGCCTACGCAAGAAGATCGGTGCTTCTCCTCTTGACGTTCAAAAGACTCTGATTTCCCAAGTATCTATCGCGCATACCCGATGGGCGACCCATGGTCCCCCTTCGGAGGTCAACTGTCATCCTCTTCGTTCTGACCCTACCAATGAGTTCTGCGTTGTTCACAATGGTATCGTCACCAACAGTGCAGAGCTCAGGTTGGTTCTGCAGAAGAGGGGCTACAAATTTGAATCTGAAACAGACACGGAGGCAGTCGCCATTCTCACCAAGTACCTCTATGACTCTCGCACTGACAAGTACATGACATTCACCGATTTGATCAAACTTGTTCTCAAGGAGCTCGAAGGATCTTTCGCCTTTGTCTTCAAATCGAAACACTTCCCAAACGAAGTCGTCACTGCACGTCGTGGTTCTCCTCTTCTTATCGGAGTGAAGACAGACAAGAAGCTCAAGGTCGATTTTGTCGATGTCGAGTTCGCTGGACAAGATAGCAACGATACCAGGGTGGATAGTCGTAAGTCAACGCGCTTCTGGCAATGGAGTTACTAATCGCGGCCTTCAGTTCAACCCAACTCTCCAACAGCGCTTCTCGCACCCCCTTCGGCTAATCCGAAAGTTCTTCGCACTCAATCGCGCGCTTTTATGTCAGAAGATGGTCTTCCTCAGCCCATCGAGTTCTTCATCGCGTCTGACGCTGCAGCTATCATCGAGCACACCAAGCGCGTTCTCTATCTCGAGGATGATGACATTGCTCACATTTCGGATGGCGAGCTTCATATCCACCGTCTTCGTCGCAAGGATGGTGACGTGACCCCTGGTCAGGTTGCTACCACAAGAAACATTGAGACCCTTGAGCTCGAGCTTGCCGCGATCATGAAGGGCAAGTTTGATCATTTCATGCAAAAAGAGATCTACGAACAACCCGAATCCGTCGTCAACACGATGCGTGGACGCGTCAATTTTGATAGGAATAGAATCACCCTTGGTGGCCTACGCGCATATCTGCCCATTATCCGCCGTGGCCGTCGCATCGTGTTCATCGCTTGTGGTACAAGCTACCATTCGTGCCTAGCAACTCGAGCAATCTTTGAAGAACTTACTGAGATTCCTGTCAGCGTTGAATTGGCGAGTGACTTCTTGGATCGTAAGACTCCCATCTTCCGCGATGATGTCTGTGTATTTCTGAGCCAGAGTGGTGAGACTGCTGACACCATCTTGGCGTTGAGATACTGTCTCGAGCGCGGTGCCCTTTGCGTTGGTGTCGTCAACACTGTCGGTTCAACCATTTCCCGTGAGACTCACTGTGGTATCCACATAAATGCCGGTCCTGAAGTCGGTGTCGCTTCTACCAAGGTCCGTTGAGATCTCTCGATCGTTTCTTCGGTTATTTCTAAGCAGTCCTATCATATCAGGCGTACACCTCTCAATATGTCGCACTTCTGATGATTGCTCTTCAACTTTCCGAGGATCGCATTTCCTTCACTGAACGCCGCAACCAGATCATCGATGGTCTCCATGCCCTTCCTGCCCAGATCAAGAAGATCCTCGAGCTTGACCAATCTATTCAGGAACTTGCTGCTACCGTTTCCTCGAAGCAAAGCCTCTTGCTCATGGGTAGAGGTTATCAGTATGTTGAATAGTTCTTTGTTCAATTTAGCTGCCTGACACACAATCGATTTTTAGACACGCGACTTGCCTCGAGGGTGCTCTGAAGATCAAGGAAATCAGTTATATGCACTCTGAAGGCATTCTTGCAGGAGAGTTGAAGCACGGTCCCCTCGCTTTGATTGATGAGAATATGCCAGTCATCATCATCATGACACAAGACTCCTTATATCCCAAGGTTCAGTCTGCGTTTGCTCAGATCACGGCTCGCAAAGCACAGCCAATTGTTCTTTGCAACGAGGGTGACGATGGTATTCCTGCTGGCGCCAAGACCATTCGTGTGCCCAAGACCACGGATTGCCTGCAGGGAATTTTGAACATCATCCCACTTCAACTTCTCAGTTATCACTTGGCGGTCAAAAATGGTTTCGATGTCGACTTCCCAAGGAACTTGTACGTGTTCTTTGTACTTTCTTACCGGCGTTGGTGCATGCCATGACCCTGCCAATGGCCTTTTTTTCCTATCTTCTGACGACTTCCTTTTTGTAGGGCTAAATCTGTCACAGTGGAGTAAACGTCACCATGGTCTTCTCGAGAACTTCTCACTCTAGAATCACGGACTAAGAAAAGATTAGTGTACTTTTACGGACTTCAACTCGATGGACTCTGCCTTGTTCCTCCTTTTTTCGTCTTGTTTGACCCTGCAGATTGATAGAACCCATACCCTTCTTGTAACAAGAAATATAATAAGCAGATTGTCCAGATTTCTCATAGACCTTGCATATCAGGGTTGAGCTTAGGTTACACAGCAGTGGATTTGATATGAATCCAGAGGTGGATTTGAGGTTTAGATCTAGCTGCCGAAGGTTTCAAAATATGCATTAACAGCTAGTCTTCTCAGGGAGCTCCAGGAACGAGAGATGCGTTCAATTTTTCAGATAGGGATGATTATTTAGCCTCTGTGTCTTGTTTTTTGCTAGACACATCTACATGTGTTAGCTTCTAGTTTGCAGGAATTTGTGTATGTATTTTCTGATAAGTTGCGGCCAACCAATCCAACATGGCCATCACTCCGATTGCCTGGCAATCTCCAGCCTTAGACATCACTGACCACCACCCCTGACCTACCCTGGGCATCACCAACAACCCTGGACGGCCCCAGGACATGATGACATAACACCGCATGCATCATTTGACATGTCACGCATCACCACACATCATTACATGCATTACCATGCATCATTCTATGTATCATGCACCACCATGCCTCATTCTAATGTACCATGCACTGCCCGGCATCACGTGTCACGCCCCACAAAGCACCAGTCCTGTATTCTGCCTTGCCACACCTCCGTGGCACCATGTCCCCTCCACGCAGCACCACTGTGATTCTCAAAGCAGTGGCACAGCCACTGCACACTACCTGACACCTGTGGTGACCTCCACAGCTTCCTATGTCCCCTGGACCAATCCTTAGATCTGTAGTCAGTATATAAAGTCCCTGCAAGCACTTGGTAGGATAGTGTTGATATTGCCTATGTTTAGTACTTGTCCGTTTCGTCTCCTCAACATCTCTTTCCATTGTCTTGTTGACTCATCTCCTCTCCGGTTCACTATTTCTTCTCATACCCAGTTCTCTTCTATTATCTCCACCTCCCTTTCCCTTTGTCTTGCAATCTATTCTCCTTTTGGTTCCTGCCTCTAAGTCTCATCCTTTCTTCCTGATCTCTATTTCCCTTCCCCTTTTCCCCTTTTTTCTCTGTCTCTCCTCTGTTAGGTGTCAGGTTCCATTGACTGTGAGGGCTTCTTCCTAAGCAAGACCTTATGAAGAGACTCAAGGTAGCTACGGTTACGAAGTTCTACATGAGTACGAGGTCCAGGGGTGGTTCCGGGACTAGTGTGGGTGAACTTGGCTTTTTAGGGAATAAAAAGACGTGGTTCTGGGCTATGGGAGTAAGTCCGGGGTTGTGCCGGGGCTCCAGGGTACAGGGCATTGGTCCAGGATTAGTGGGGTGAGTCCGGGCTTAATCTGGAAAGGGCGAGGCAAGACTGGGGTGAGACAAGCCGTAAAGAGGAAAGGGGAATAGAAAAGTGAACAAGAATGAGACAAGATTGAACAAGGGAAATGAGTCAAGGACAGAAGAGCAAAGGAAATGGACTAGGAAGGGAAAAAGACTGGAGAATATAGAGTAGAAGTTGGCAGGAATAAACAGGAAGACTGAGACAAGATACGATAGTACGAGGTGAAGGAGATTCAGACAATTTGCATGCAATATCAACACTACTTGTACAGGTTGTCTACTTAGGCCTTAAATACTCTATGGGGTGGACTCCGGGGTGGCAGGCTCAGCCTGGTTCAATGTCGGGTGTCAGGCGTGATTGCTGGGGTGATTGCTGAGTGATGCAGGTGATGGTGGTTGGGCCATAACTGTGGGTGTTGGGCGTGATCGCCGGAGTGATTGCTGGGTGACAGGACTGATTGCTGGAGAACGCCAAGGTGATCTGTCTGAGGGCGACCCATGCTGTGGGAGACTCTGGATTGATGTGGGAGGTTCCAGGGTTGCAGTGATTGCTGGGTGTCAGGGTTGGAGGGGTGGTGGACCCAAGAGTGATAGGTGTCACTGTGGTGGCTGTCGTGGCGTCATGATGGTTGGCGGGGTCGTGAGGTCAGTTGGTGTTGTCCCGGGGGAGTAGGGGAGTCAGTGGTGTTGTCCCGGGGTGGTGGGGTAAGCTCTGAGAGTGGGTCGTGACATTAGGCCCTGCCTAGCCTAAACTCCCTTCCTTCTCCCACCAAGCCCAACCCCGGAGCTGACCCCCAGGACTTGCTCTCAGCCCTGGAGCTTGCCTTTACCTCCTGGAGCCCACTTCTTAACCCTGGAGTCTCCCCTTCAGCCCCCATAGTGTCTATTACTACTACCCCATACATACTCAGCCCCTGCTCCTGGTCTGAGCACTCGAGCAACACCACTTGCAAGTAGACTTCATGTCTACTATGTAAGGAATCGTCCAGTAGCCTGAGCCCCTGTGGTCAGCGGAACCTGACAGGAAGAGGTCTAGAGTCCTCAGACCACTCTGAAATGGTTCTGGAAGTCCCAAAATGGAAACCACTCTGGTCATCCAAAAATAAAAGTCTGCAAACTCTGGACTGCTCTGGAACCATTCTGGAGGTCCCAAAATGGAAACTGGCCCAAAATGAAAGTCCCCTGACACAAACCTCTAGTCTATATGGGCAAGCATCATGTAGACTTCTATGCTCAAAGATATGTCTGAGCTCTGTGGGCCAAGACTGACAGCCTGAGCAGAAATGCTGCTTGTCATGGGGCTGATGATATCTTTGCTCTCTCTGCCAGTTGCTGCACACTTTCATATCCATTGCACATGACCAAGATAGCAACATAAAGTAGGCAGCCAACAAGTGATTGATATAGGGTTTTTATGAGAGTGTCAATTTTGCTCTATGGAAGTGAGGATCTGTCAACTCTTTGGAGTTTTAGGCCTGATTCCATGGGCTATGTGAGTGGTGTGGTGTTGGTTGGCCAGACTGGGAAATGATTTTGTCAATAAAGGCTGTCTGTGAGAGCTTCACAAGTTGTTTTCCTCTATCCTACTTGATTGCAATACCAACAACAAATCTAGATACCAAGGTCTGAGATAGTCCATATGGATTGTAGTTGAGCCTTGAGCTGCTTGTTCTCAGCTTTGCTGCTGGTATTGTGGTGCTAGTGTCAGTTTTTTAATAGTATATGTACAATTTAGAAGTAAGGCATGTGAAGCTCCAGGAGATCATGTTGCTGTTGAGCATGTTGTTCCATATGTGACCTGCCTGCTTCATCCTGTAGAGACCATGTAGTAGGCATCAAAGCCAGTTTTCCTTCCCTGGCTCTTCAAATTCTTCAGGTTGTATCATGTACTGTACCTCTTCCTCTGGGAGTAGACCATAGAGGAAAGCTGTCTTAATATAAATTTGTGTGGCATGTGTTGTGGCTGGATGGAGAAGAACTTGCTATGACTCCATGCATGCAGTCAGTGAGGTTGTTCTAGTGTAGTCTTGTCTGTAGACTTGTTCATACCTTCTAAAGACTAGGTACACCTTGAAGCAAATGACCTTGCCATTCTCATTGCAATTGATTTTGAACACTGGGCATCTTTTTTGAATCTTGTGACCTGCAGGCACCTGATCTTGTAGTATTGGTTTGTACACACCCATAGATTTCAAGGAACCTAGTGCATCACAATGTCCAGCCTCCCATTCCTTGGAGTATGGTGGCTCCAGCATCTCCTTCTATATACAGGGTTTGTTGCCTATGTCAATGGAGGCTAGGTTACCAAGAGATTTGGCTACAGCCTGTAGGTGTTCTATTTCCTCAAGTGATGCCATGTTGGCCATATCTGGGATTTCATCATTGTTTCCTCTTGCTGCATCAGGGCAGTTTGCATGTGCATCATCTAGTTGTTTCTCTATTTGTGCAGCTTGCAGTTGTTTGCCAGCTACATGGGCTTGTATAGCCAGTTGGCAGTGGATTGTCCAAGTTGGGTTTGGCTGATGAGATTGGTACATGGTTGGAACATTGAGGGAGAGGTAGTCCAGGTATGCCTTCTAGTGGGTTTAGTTCAAGGGCTGCAGCTGGAGCAGGGGGAGGAGTTGCCATATCTTCCTCATTGTTATCTATTGCAAATAGCATAGCTGCTGATTATACTTTAATCCTGCTGATTGATGTTGGTTTGCTTGGCTTTGTAGGTGTTGTTATCTTAGAATTGACTGTGGAAGTCATCTTGATTGGCATAGAGATTGGATGACTGTTGTGGCACTTGAGGAATTGAATATAGTACAATTCATAGATCTTCTTTGTCTGAGGATCATAACACTTGTAGGCTTTTTAATTAAGGATACACTCAATTCTGTGTGTTAAGCTTCAGGTTGTACTGATTTTGAATGAGGATGAATGCCTTACAACTGATCTTGCACATATATGAGTAACATTTGTGCCATAGTTTGAATGTGGTTTCCTTCATTTAGTGATTTCATCAGTGTTTTGGCATGTAGGTACATGGCTATTAAGTTGAATTTGTCTCATAGTGATTTCAGGCATATTACTGCAAGTCACATTGTCCTGGCCTTGGAGTGTTCAATGCATGTGTTCTATATGTTCCATATGTTCAGATGTATAAGGTGACATAAATTCTCATTGTGTCTTAGTGGATGTTAACCAAGTTTCCATTTGGCAATTCTCCATTTCACTATTATGACCAGTACAGTGGATACCAACCTTCTGATCTGTTTCAACTTCATGTGCTTTTTCCCAGGCTTGGAGAGCTGCAAATGCATCTGACTTTAACTTAAGTGGAATTATCCACAGCATGATCAACAATGTCCATGGTGTATTTGTTTCTAGTATGAGATTGTATACTCATGGGCTCAGCTAGATCTATTCACACTATTTGCAGCTTTTGAACTACTCTATGCTCTTCCTTCCATACCTTGTGCACCAGTGTTTCTGTCTATTCCTCAAGAATGCAGACATCTGTCATGATCCGCCACCACTGCTGGTACACCACCAACCACCGCCGGTACCCAGCCCCGGCCCTGGTACCCTCAACCTCACTGGGCCAGCTCCACAAACCCTGGACCCAGACCAGCCCTCGCCAGTGGCCATCAGCACATCAGCGGCCAACAACACCCATTACTGCTCGTGTACGCCACATCAGTGCTGACCCCAGCAAACCCCAGATGCCCATGCCACCATCAGCGCCTGTCCTGGCAATCCCTGGCCACTGACGCCACCATCAGTGCTTGCCCCAGCAATCCCCGACCCATCACTGGCAACCCCTGGCGCCCTCCTTTCCTGATCGGGCAACTATCACAACTTGTGCATCAACGCATCACCCTGGCCCAAACCCCACACCCCGCATCTCCTCTTTGGTTGACTCCTCACCTCCCCACATTATTCATACTTCCCGTGCTCCCAAAGCAAGACCCTTCCTTTGTGAGCTTCCTTTACACCACTCAACCAACATCAACACCCGCAGCGTCCTTGCACAATCCCCGGGCTTCAGCAAGAGCCCTGGTACTCCTGTACTGCTCCTTGCACAAACCCCGTGCTTCAGCAAGAACCCCTGCACCGCAACTTGCCATGGAGCCTGGGTCTGAGCCCTGGAGCATGCCTGCCTCCTCATATATAAACCGTAATGTAGCATATGGTACAGTAGTGATGATATTACCTATATTTCTGGGTCTCTGTCCAGTTCTCATAGTTTCCCATTGATCTCACCTATTTTGTCTCTATCTTTCTCTCATCTTGTACTTGACTCGCTCCAACTCTTACTATCTTATCACTCATCTTGTTCTTGTTCCAATCTATCTGTTTTCCATCTCCGGCCTCCCTCTCTAAGTTCCTCCCTCAGTCTCTCTCTCGTTTCTCTCTTTCCCTCTCTTTCTCCTTGTCTCTTTGCCTCTGCTCTCTTCAAGTCCCCGACTCTTTTCATCACTCCTCCGCCTTTCTCCCCTTCAACCCCAGCCCGCCTACGCCCTCTCTCCCAGGACTTATTCTCAGCCCGGGAGTTTGTCCCCGGACTCTGGAGCTTCCTCAACAGCCCCTTGGACCAGTCTCAATCCCTCTGTACTCATTCTCACCCCCTTGACCCCAGTCCATATGCCACGCCCACCATTTCAGCTGTGTGTATAGACTTTGTGCACGCCAAGTAAGGATTTGCCCAGTGGTCTGAGCCCCCATGGTCAGCAGAACCTGACAACATCACATTTAGGTTGCATGAAAAAGGGGGCAGACAGCATACTTGGGAGCATGCCTGCATGGGCCATGGTGGCCACAACTTGGTAGTTTGCATGCCCAAAGCACCAATTTCAAGTGTTGAATCTGACAGGAGGCTATGTAGCAGTTATAGCATGCTCAATGAATGCAGATTGTAACTCTATGTATATAGTTGTTGGCATGGACTAAGGGGTTCAGCAGTATAAAGAGTTCCACTATTTTCATTGAGGATAATGACACAAGTGTAACTGAAAGTGATCACCGCCTGCATACCTATGGCTAGCATGGATATCAAGATGAGTCATACTATGTAATGTCCTATCTTTGACAACTTTACTTTTACAACTTCAAGCTACTCATTAAATAGATAACTCATTATGTAAGTAACTTTGAATGTTTTTGAGCTGTAAATGCTGAACTAATGTTGACAAAAATTAAATTCAGCTTATTACTTGATGTCATCAGGATGAACCCATGTCTGAAAGAAGGCATTTGTCAAATCTATCTTCCCCCAGAACTTGGTGCCAGGCCAAGTGCAATCCACTAGAATATCATCAATCTGAGGGAATGGGAAGTTATCAGGAATTGTTGCCACATTCAACTTCTGGTAGTCGTTAACCCACTGCAGCAGCACTGTAGGATCAGACTTAGGAATGACAAAAGAAAGACTTGTATAAGGAGATGAGGATGGTCAAATACAGCCTGCCACAACATGCTGATCAATTAATGTTTTCCATCCCTCCTGATATTTCCATGGACAAGAATATGAGTGGGCCACTGTTATCTTTGTCTGACTTCACTAGTGCATGCAATGATAGAGACAAGGGATATTTCAAGAAGTAGGTAAGGTCAAAACATCCCAACTATCTCCTCTTTATACCTAGGTCATGATCTAAGACATTCAAAGCGCAATCACTGATCCCAACCAATTCAAACTACAATTCCCTTGATCCATCACCACACTCACATCCCTAAGAAGCCATGCTCAACCTGATGGCAGTTGTCAGTGGCATGCTTACAATGGTCTATGGGGAAATGATTATCCCAATGCAAAATGTATGGTAGATGGCAAATGTTCCAAGAGGTTCTCTAAGGAATTTCAAGAGACCACTGATGATGGTTATTCTCAATATGCTAGACCTAACAATGGGCAGTTTTTTGAAAAGCATAGTCATTGTTATAACAAATGTGATGTTGTTCCATATAACTCCTATCTCTCAGCCAGATATGAGTGCCACATCAATGTGGAGATTTGTGCATCAGTGGAGGCCATCAAGTATATTTACAAGTACATTTACAAAGGCCATAATAGGACAACTCTGGAAATCTTCAGGAATGAAGAGGATTAAAGCAAGGAACACTTCAATCCTAGATGTTTCTGCCACTGAAGCTTGTTGGCACATCTTTGAATTCAACATGCATGCTGAATTCCCTCTTATATATTGCTTGCATATGCATTTAAAAGGCTATCATGAGCTTGATTTCTAGGACAATGAACTTTTGGAGGTGGTGGCTGCTAGGCCCAATTTGGATAAGACTGCACTCACTGCTCAGTTTGAACACCTGATTATCACAACATTGATGGCTAGCTGGGTACATCCATCAATCACCCCCCCTTTGCTATAGCTAATTAGCCCCGAACTTGCTACAACCTCTAACCAGCAATAATTATGAATAGTTTGACATATTTTCCCTTCTGAGAAACATAGGTAATACTGTCACATGCCTATTGGATCCCATGCATCCATCAATACTATTTGTCAGCATCTTCCACACCCTCTGCCACCACTCTGCCATCAATATCTGTTGTCAACACCATCAACCACCATCAATGCTGCTTGTCATTGTCTCTTCCCACCCCTCTGCCATCAGACCACCATCAATATGATTTGTCATCGATTCCCTTTGCCCCTCCACCATCAGGATTGTTAGTCAGCAGTTCCCCCACCCCTCCACCATCAATTCCTGTTGTCATCGCTGCCTTGACTGCCATCAATACAGTTCAACACCAACTTCCATGTTCTCATGCCCTCAAATTCTGGTTGCTAGCTCAACATAGACTTCCACACCCTCAACACCATCATGTCTTTGCCATTATTTTGCATGTTGGCTCCAGCATTTATGTAGATTATATATCCCCTCATATATTGTTGAATAGAATTATGTCTCAAGTATTTAGTTATCTTTATTCACTCAATGTATTCAACTATATGCTCAAACAATGCAATCTATTGATACTGAATAATATGAAGATTCACAAAATACATTATGAAGGCCCTGCCACCATCATTGTTGGTGCCGATGAAGTCTTGTTCTTCCATGGGCCCTGCTTCATCCCAGCATCCTTCCTTTTTTTGCATTGCCTGACACCGGTTACTGCGGTGCCTGAACGGGTGTTGCATGAAGCTGTCATGTTGCCAGGGCCGGTCATATTGATGAAAATTGATGGTGTCAGGACCGCAGATGTAGTGGCGGTGGGGAGCATCCTGCCATGATTTGCTTGGTCAATGAGGGATGACAGGCTCTCTGATGGGTTATCCGTGGGCTCTGGGGTGGTGCTGCTGGCAGAGGGTGTGCTCAGGGAGGTATCTGCGTTGGAGGATTTGCTGGATTCACCAAGTCCCACATCACCAACAGGAGAGTCTGTGGTGGTGGGTCCACTGGGTGTTGCTATGTGATGTGATAAAGCACTGTTTGGATGAATTGTGAAATCAACATACCTAATCTCACATGATAATCATTCTTCTACTTTTCCCATTCCTCCTGCTCCAACTTACAAAAGTAGCTTGTCTTTGACATCCACACACTGAGAAGAACATTGACCTCAGCATGAGTGAGCACACTAGGTGAGTGGAACTGATCAATGGGCCAGTGTTCAATGACAACCCTGTAGGGCATTGTAATCTTCTCATCAAACCTGACATAAACCATTCATACTTTGCCAATGATTGATTATGATGGAAAAGTGTCACCTGAGTTCAAACCCAGACAAATAGAATGATTGGAGGCACTGTACTTACCGAGCTTGCTATTGATAATGTCCTTGAGTTTTGACCTCAATTCTATCATTGTTGAGGTGAACTTGTCAATCATCCCTGTGATGTGAAGTCAGTAGGTAAATCATATGATCAAGTAGAAGTAACACACCTTCAATGCCAGAGAGACAGTATGCTTCAAACTGTGCTGTCAGCTTGGCAAGGGTCAATTTGAATTGATGAAATGGAAAATCACATGTGCAATCCAACGTCCACATGGCATAAGGATGAAGGAAATCATCCACTAACCCCTGAGAGGCAATGAGCAGCACCTCTGTACCTGTACATGCATGCAGAGCAGATATCTATGTACAACTTCAGTTAATGGTGTGGGATTAAGAGCTTAGACAAGTACTTACATAGTTTTGAATCATTAAGAGGCTCTGCCTGGTATCTGAGAATGACTCCAGAGTTACATTCCGTTCTCCATGGGACATGCTATTTCTGTGTTCCTTGAGTTCTTCAAGAAGAGGGTTGATAAGTGCAATCTTCTCCTCTTCAGTCATTAAGTTCCACTTCTCCTTGAGGTACGCAGACAGTTCATGGGCCTTCATATGATGATTGGGATTTTCTGTGGGAAAGAAAGCTGTCAGTGATGTCAACTAGGAAAGAAATTCTTACCTTGATTGAGACATTTGGCTTCTGCATGCAGAAATGCATTCCATCTAGAGACTCCCCATGATTTGGTTTTCATCTGCAGAATGTCTTCTTTATACCATTGTAGTGTGTGACCACTAAATTCCACATGAAGCTTGATGACTTCCTCCTCAAGTTTCTCAAGAACAGCCTGGCATGCCTCCTGATACGTCTGACGTCATTGATGTCTCTTCTTGGCAGCTTCACGTCTATCAGCTGCAGTCTTTTTCTGTGTGACACGCTTCTTCTGGAGTCTATAATGGCCAGCAAAGGGCCTTTGCAAGGATCCTGCGCAAAGTGTTTCAGTAACGTTTGGGAGCTTTGATAACAGCTGAGGGCACAACCATTAGATGAAATGTATACAAAACATAAGAAAGTGAAAAAAAAACTTGTTATTTATACTTAGCAGGTGGCTCGTCAGGGACAATACATATGATTATCAATTCGTTCATTCATCTACAAGACTCCTGACAATATTGTCAAAGAGCCATTCTGCTTCTCAATGTGGTAGACCTTCAAGACATGTGATGCAGACAAAGTCAAGTTGCATTCCACGTGCTTCAAGCGCCCTCAATTATGTTGACTGCTGCCTGATTGAACCCATGACAGTCAAGGTAGCTGTTGATAACGGCCCCAAAATCAACAGTGCGGTGGACAGGTAAGATGCTTGATGAATGGAAGATTGGTTGAGTTTCCCCAGAGAGTGTGCAGATGTTCTAGTACACAGAGACATTCTCCAAGGGGGCAAATGTTGAGGCGGCTGAGGTAAAAAACATGTGATCTACTGTACCTGTATTAGAAGAGCAACAGGAAAGAAGAAATTTCATGGCATACATTGAGATTGAACATCAGACAAATCAAAACATTCCATACCATGTGAGCAGGCAGTTTTCAACAGTGAGGTATTGCATGTAGCTGGACTCCAAGGTAGCCTTATCTTTGGCGATGCTGACGTGAATGGAGTCAGAGTCTTTGGTGTTGGTTTTGTGGGGCTATTAGAGCTATCGGGTCTGTAGGGTCCACATATTGGAGTAACATGACATTTGGCTACTGAGTAAAATCAGTAACATCTGTCCATACTCAATTGAGATTTGAACATTAGAAAGATATTGAATAGAACTCACAATAATCAGGAGATTCATCACTGCAAAGATTAGTACCTGTCACGATCTGCCACCACCGCTGGCACACCGCCTGCCACTGCCAGTACCCAGCCCTGGCCCCAGTACCCTCAACCTCACCAGGTCAGCTCCATAAACCCCGGGCCTGGACTGGTCCTCTCCAGCGGCCATCAGCACATCAGCAGCCATCAACACCCATCACCACCCATGTACGCCACATCAGCGCCAACTCTGGCAAACCCTGGATGCCCACGCCACCATCAGCGCCGACCCCAGCAAACCTTGGATGCCCACACCACCATCAGCGCTTGCCCCGGCAGCCCCCAGCCACTGCCGCCACCATCAGCGCTTGCCCGGCGATCCCCAGCCCATCACTGGCAGGCCCTGACGCCCTCCCTTCCCAATCAGGCAACCATCATGACACACATCACCTGGCCCAAACCCCGCACCCTGCAACTCCTCTTTGGTTGACTCCTCACCTCCCTGCATTGTCCATGCCTCCCATGCTCTCAAAGCAAGGCCTCTCCTTTGTGAGTTTCCTTATGCCACCGACATCCGCAGCGCCCTTGCACAGTCCCCGGGCTTCAGCAAGAGCCCTGGCACGCCTTGCACGAACCCCAGGCTCCAGCAAGGATCCCTGCCCCACAACTCACCACAGAGTCCAGGCCTGGGCCCCGGAGCATGCCGCCCCCTCGTATATAAGCCGTAGTGTAGTATCTGGTACATTAGTGTTGATATTACCTACTTCCCAGTCTCTAGTTTGCCCCAGTTATCGTTTCAACCTATCTCTCCCATCACATCTCTGTTTTTCCTGATCTCCTACTTGACTCAACTCATTTCTCTTCTCTTATCACTCATCTCATCTCATCTTCAATCTATTTGTTTTCCATCTCCAGCCCTCTCTCTAAGCTTCTCTTCCATCTTTCTCCTTCTTTCTCCTCCATCTCTTCTCTTGTCTCTTCTCTCTTCTAGTCTCAACTCTTTCGCCATCTCTCTGCCTTTCTCCAGCCCTGAGACTTAGCGAGTCCCATGCCTGAACCCCGGCCTGCCTGCACACTTGCTCCTGGGACTTATACCAAGCCCCAGAGCTCATCCCTGGACCCCAGAGTCCCCTCAACAGTCCCCTGGACCAGTCTCGGTCCCTCCACCCTCACCCTCGCCCCCTCAGTCCCGGCCCGTACACTGTGCCCATCCCTTTGATTGTGCGTGTAGACTTTGTACACGCCAAGTAAGGATTCGCCCAGTAGTCTGAGTCCCCATGGTCAGCAGAACCTGACAGTACCCTTCAATATCAAGTACACTATAGCACCACATAATATAGCAAAGGCATAGTGGTTAGAATAACAAGGCGGTTGACCTTTGACCTGAGCTTCAGCATTGTCTTGGCCATCTCTGGAGAAACAATGTCAGAACAACACAGATGATGCGGCAAGAAAGACAGACCATTCTTTATAAATTCCTGGTAGCCTACCCAGATATATAGCCCAGTAGTTTTCACAAAAACATGAGATAAATTGAGAATAGAAGATATGATGTTGCATAGCCACTGTGTCGAGCTCCTTGTTGACCATACATTGGACAAATGCTTGAAGGCTGTTGATCTGCATGGCTTCCAGAACGGCACTTGATAGGCATTGGGAAGGGGTGGTGGTGTTCACTTTCAACAATAAAAGGCCTAGTACCATTGGATGTCATCAAAGTTAAGCTCATAATAAAAGAACACTCACATCTTAAGCCTGTTTCCAGGGCTAGAGCCACCTAGAACAACAACTTGAGCTTGAGGCATTTTGGTCAACACAACAATGATGGTGTAAGAAGCAAGGTGACATCAATCATTCCAAGTCAATATCACGGGACGTATGGACTCTCCTCAACTTTGACTACCTACCATAGTTTCAGTCAAATGCCTTATGTATATAGATTAGAATAGATGAAAATGTGGTCTAATAATGTATCTCAAATGTTCTGTGTCATTTGTGAATTTATCTGGAGAGGTGAGAAGTTGACTTACATAGATTGTCTGAGTTGTATGACCACAATGCACATCTACCATAGACCAACATCATTCCACAGTAATCTTGACAGGATCTCACAACTTGCTTCAGATTGTTAGAATAACTCTTCTGTATCATTTCAAAGGTCTTGAAAAAAGTTATCAAGGCCAAGCCTTATTCCTGTGATTGGCTTACATGTTAATGGGCATTTACTTATCATTTACAACATCTAGATGTAACTTCTTGGAAATTCATGTTGGTTAAAGTGATTATGGTGGCATACATCATGGAAACCATTTACAAGTCACCTACAAAGTTTACAATGCCATTAAATGCTTTGATTTTGTCATCATCATCAGATCCAACTCCTGCATCATCATTGTCAATTGCAGCCCTATCATCCAAATTACCTTCTACGCAGGAAGAATCAACTGTCATTGACCCCTTCTTAATGCCAGGTTCAGGTATGCCCAAGAACCTGGTGAGACCATAGATCTGCTTTATCCTTGCGAGAAGTTGTGCATTCACATGTTGGCAACACACAACAAAGTCGTTCACTGTGCCATAAAGAAGTGTGTTCAAGTTCTTGATTTCTGATAGCCATTTCAAAAAGAGTGCTTGTTCATTGACAATTGACATGTGAAGTTGACAAACCTCAACGTTGCAGCAGATAATCTCCTCAGGGGCATGCATAACTTTTTGATCTTGTTTCATTTATAATACAAAAAACCCTGTTGGCCTAGGAATCAAAATGGACAGCTCAGCTGCAGATGCATGGTCAACACTTACTGAAAACTATGGGGTATTCTTGGAGATTGCAGTGATGAACGCATGAGCTCATGGATCACAGCTTTTGGCCCAAGGCTTCTCCCAAATATCATGGTTTGTGTCATGTAGAAGTTCAAAATCCTCAAGAAAGGTGTAATGCGATACACAGGACCAATCAATTGTCAGTCGTGGAGGATCAAGTTCAAGTGCAGCTTTGTTGTATGTGGCAACGGCATTCCGAATGGCTTGGCAATGGGTCTGGAGAGATTTGGCAATATGCGTGCACATTTTGTATGCTTGTAGAAAAATTAGCTTGCATCACATATGAAAAAGAAGAAGGCCTACCTGTATAGCTGAGATTGAGCTTCTGAAGCTCAAAAAATTGTTGAATAACAAGCTTCTGGACCTTGTCCAGAGCTTGTTCATACTTCTGCTGGGTGATGTACCTTGACATCTCGATGAACTTAGGAGAAGAGAAAGTCCAATGTTGCTCTCAAGAGATACCAAGTTTTTCTTCAAGGATAGTGACATCAAGGAGCAATTGGTCTCAGCATTCATCAGCATGGCAGTGTTCTGTTTCTCGCTTCCATGTCGCTGACAATGCTGATGCATAAGTGTCCCCCGATGCGTCATCAGGGGTCGAGATCAAGAAATGGGTATTTGCAGTCTTATACCTTTCTCTGGATGACATACATATGAGATTCTGAGATATTCTGGAAAATAGTTGAGCACTCACTCTGCCTCATGAAGTTCTTGCAAACGCTCAACATAAGCTATTTTGATAATGTGTGCCTCAGGTTCCCTGCCAAGCATCAAGGAGAAGTAATTCTTCTATTTGAGTCGCCACTTCTCCAGGTCCATGGCATCAATTTGAAGGTCTTTGAGCGCACACATGAGCTCAGTCCCATCAACATGGATAATCTTGTAAGCCTGCTTGTAGTTGTTGTAAAGCATTGTCATGAGATTTTTGTACTTTTCCTCATCCCATTGTTGGAAGAACAGGTCAATGAAAACACGCCACCAATATTTTGACATGTAGCGTGTCACGGCACCAAGCTGATTGGATGAACTAAAAATTCTTTTGAGAGTTTCGAGGTCTTCAAGGCCCATTCCTTCAATGATACTAGGATGGTGCTGTACCTGACATTGAAAGTTGTGTAAATATCCATGAAATGCATTCATGCAACAGCGGCACCTGCATTCCTCAAATAATTTGCCAATTGGGCTCTGATTGATCGTGCCTTCCAGAACACAGCCAATGTCATATCCAGTCAAAAAACGAGGTGGCAATACAGTCAGTGCCTTGGCTAAGATTGCCAAGGGGTATTTTGCTCTGTCACGCATCAGTATATTGGTATAAAGTCACAAGAATACATAGAACATACAATTCTCTGGAGCGCATCATATCCATGATCCACAGAATCAAGCCATGTTGATATGCACTTGCAAAGATACCAGATTCATCAAAGATGGCCTACATCTTTTTGTTAGACTCTGTAGCGGCAGCTTTCCAGTTGTTGTCAGGAACCACTGACCCAGGGGCTCTCTGTAGAGCAAGGAACCCACTAGTCGGAGGGGCTTGGAAGGGTGACAAATTTAGAAGGAGGCTTTGGCATGAAGTCTGAAGTACTCCAAGGCAGTCTGAAGGCAGTGAGAGGCAACCAGAGTGGATACAGAGGTTGCAGGAGGGCAGGAGGAGAATAGGAACTGGAGATCAGACAGACAGAAGAGGAAAACAGAGTATATTGAGAGAGATAGAGCAAAAAAACAGAGGAAACAGGAGTAGATAAGTAAAGAAATATAGTTAATACCAAGTCTAGGGACCGGCTAAGGTGGCCGGAGCCTTATATACTCAGGAGAGGCTGGAGGACACAGGGCGTGGTCTCTGGGGCCATAAATTGGCTTTTAGGGGCAAGGAAGGAGGAAAGAGTGCCAGGTGAGTGGACTAGGCCCGATGGAGAAGGAGGTTGATGCACCGCTGATGTGACTCCAAAGTGGTTGGGATGGGTGATGCGAGGGATCCTGGTGGCGGGTTGATGTTGAGCTTTGGCAGAGGTGAGGGTGGGGGTGAAGGGGTCGGCAGAGCGGGGAATGGGTGGGTCGTGACAGTTGTCTGCACAAGGTGTCTAAGCAGTGTATGGTACACCATCTGTAGGGTCTCTGATGCTGTCATCCGGAGATAGTTCCAAGGCACCGATACCATTGTTGTCAACATCAGCTGATTGTTCTGCCTCTGTCACGTTGGCAGAGCATGATGGCACAGATCTTTTGACCTTATCAGCATACTTATCAACAAACTCACTGCCAAGGTAATAGTTGCTGTCATCAAATGTGCAGACATCTGCAACCTGTTGATTGCCAATGTTGGCAACCCTCTTCAGTGAGTTGTTGCCATCCATTGCAAATATGTGCAAGAATTTCAATGGTGGTTCATATTCCAACTAAAATAATATGTAACAATAGAAATATGTCAAATATGATGCCAAGTCTCACCTCATAACAACAAGGTGGGCATGCATTCAAGACCCTCCAGTTCTCACCATCACGCCCTAACTCCTTTGCTACTCACTTCTTGACAACATGGAGAATTTGAAGGTATGCATCAAATGCATTGGAAAGTCCAGTCCAATAGTGCCGACAATAAGGAATTTATCAAAAGATGAGTATTGTACATATGGAGAGAAAGGAATATAACTGACAATATACAGGTCACAAAGGACCTTGGCAAAAGCTTCAATACTAAATGAAGGCTTCTGCCTCTGGATCCTATAGTAAAGTTCCAACATCTGAAAGGACAGGGCAAGGGTAGGATTTTCAGGAGTGGTACCAAGGTATCCCTGATGCACAAGAGCTGACAGAGTTCTAGAATCTTGAGTTCAATGAACTGTGACCCTGGTATCAAGTGTATAGATGTTGACAATATCAATATCAAAATCATAGTTCGGTGTGTCAGTGAGATCCAGGTCAGGCATGTCAACGGAACCACCAGACTCCAGGTTGTGTGTTGGTGGGACTTCCATCTGATATTTCCAGGTAAGATATCCATTGGCTAAGTCTTCCAAAAGTGCGGTCCAATTGTGTTCTTGTTGTTGGAGCTGTTGGTGCCATGTACGGTTATTGGCATAGTACTGTCTGTGAAAACTATTCAAACCATGAGTTCTGAGGTGTCTCAGCAGCAGCTATGTCAAAAGAACGCACCGACTGTCAATCATATCATGAGCTGCAGCAGCAAGGGATGTGTCTGGCACATCGGGCATCATGTCTTCCCAAGTGTTGTCTAATTCATCATTTATGAGATTGACAAGCAAATTATCATCAGGTACAGACAATGCAGCGGTGCCTTGAATCTTGGCTAGTATCTGTAATGTTTCATTTCCCAGTCCTGACAACCATTCAACATGATGTCGGTGCCCACAAAGAGGCTTGTTCACCTTGAATATTTTGTTCATATCGTTCTTGGGCATGCTTGCAATCTTGCTGAATGGCCTGCGATCCGAGTTGACTTCCCTTACTAGAGCCTTGCACCTTTTGAAGTCAAATGCTCTGAGAGAGACCCATTACCCTTAGTTTGCCCATACAGTAGATAGAGGCTATTGATATGATAGTTCTGAGAATTGTGAGCATTGGATATGATGAGAAAGAAGAACTAACAATACAATAGCAACAGTTATTGATGGTGTTGAGGGTGTGAAGTCAATGTTGAGCTAGCAACCAGAATTTGAGGGTGTGAGGACGTAAAAGTTGGTGTTGAACTGTATTGATGGCAGTCAAGGCAGCGATGACAACAGGAATTGATGGTGGAGGGGTAGGGGAACCGCTGACTAACAATCCTGATGGTGGAGGGGCAAAGGGAATCAATGACAAATCATATTGATGGTGGTCTGATGGTGGAGGGGCGGGAAGAGACAATGACAAGCAGCATTGATGGTGGTTGATGGTGTTGACAACAGATATTGATGGCAGAGTGGTGGCAGAGGGTGTGGAAGATGCTGACAAATAGTATTGATGGATGCATGGGATCCAATAGGCATGTGACAGTATTACCTATGTTTCTCAGAAGGGAAAATATGTCAAACTATTCATAATTATTGCTGGTTAGAGGTTGTAGCAAGTTCGGGGCTAATTAGCTATAGCAAAGGGGGGGTGATTGATGTAACTAGCTAGCCATCAATGTTGTGATGATCAGGTGAGTTTGAAGCTAATATCAAGTTCTCCAACAACAACACCACATACCAAAAATTTCCAACCAAATTTGTCTATGAGACATCTAAAAAGGCTTGGAAGAGGAGGGATAGAGGAACAGCCATTGGAAGTATGTACTTTGCTCCACCCAGGTAGAGAAAAAGGTTTTATCCTAAGATGCTCTTGACAGTTGTAACTAATGCAACATCATGGGTTGACCTTAGAACAGTCAATGGACACATCTATTCTACTTCCAAGGAGGCATGCAAGGCTCTTAGTCTCTTGAAGTATGATGCAGAATAGAGACAATGTCTCAGTGAAGTTGCTCCCATGCAACCAGAATCAGCTCTCAGACTGTTCTTCTGCACTATCTTGCTCTATTGTGCTCCTACCACTCCTGAGGGTCTATGGAAAAACTTCAAGCAATCTATTGGTGATGACCTTTAATGCAAATTAGAATATATGAAGCAGTACAGAGAAAGGGTCTTTGCAGATGAAGAAATATATAACTATAGTGTTTATCTCATCAATAAAACTTTAATATAATTTGGCAAGACTCTTCATGACTTTCTTAATATGCCAGAACCTCATTAAGATTGGAATGTAGTCCCAAGTATGTGGCCTCCAAATAAAGAGCTGACTTATACTAATCAAACACTTTTAGAATATAGACTTTTACAAGAAGAAACCAACTATGATGTTGAGGAGTTGGAAAGAAAAGTAGATTAAAATGAGGCAAAGTTCAATGCTAAACAGCTGAAGACCTTCAATGCTGTTATGGACTCTGTGAACAACAATTTGGACAGGATAATATTCATTTACAGGGCAGATGGATGTGAAAAGACCTTTGTCTGCAACACTCTGGCTTTTGCTGTTTGTTCCAATGGAGATTTTGCATTTTGTGTGGCATCATCTGGGATTGCTGCTTTGCTACTGGAGGGTGGTAGAACTGCTTATTCAAGGTTAAAAATCCTCATTCTTGCTCTGTATATATCCATTGCTAATATCAAGAGAGGTATCCATTTATCCCAACTCTTACATCACACCAAGGTTGTCATCTGGGATGAAGTTCAAATGTAGCACAAATATGCACAAACATGCTTTCAGAGATGTCTTGAACAAAGACATCCCTTTTGGTAAAAAAGAACTCTGATATAGATGATATCAATTCAGAAGTGCTGCAGAGATTTTCAAGGAAAGAAAAAATCTTGCAGGGTACAGACTCTGTTCAATCAGATGATGGAAATACTAATAGCCTTGCATTATATCCTATGGAATATCTCAACTCTTTGAGAGCCAGTGAATTGCCTTTGGTCAAATTAACTCTGAAGATTGGTGTTTCTGTCATGCTGCTCAGATATCTGGATCCAATTAAAGGACTTTGCAATGAGGACAAGAATGATTGTTACCCAAATCAGGTTCAGAGTCCTGAAGTGCTGCCTTATTAGTGGAAATGCCAAGTTTGCAGGTTCTACTGTCTTGATTCTAAGGATCAATCTTGATGCTTCTGAGAAGGATTTGCCTATTCCATTAGACAGAAGACAGTTTCCAGTCAGACTATATTTTGCTATGATAATCAACAAATCTCAAGGGCAATCAGTCAAACATGTTGGATTGAATCTTAGGTCACCTATATTCTCTTATGGGCAACTTTATATAGCCCTTTCTAGATGCACATCAGGGAACAGAATCAAAGTGATTTTGTTGCCAGACAATACAACTCATAAAACTGTCAATATTGTATATCAAGAAAACTTATATGGTTTACAAGTGTAGATAGAATTAGCTAAATGTATATCTATTTTTTGTAGGGAATACTTGTTGAGATCCAATCAGGATAAACACCGTGAGCATGGACCACAAGAACGCACAGACCGACAGGATACAAAGGACTCCCCTCTTTGACCTGACCTGGCCACCCTGATCTCTTTGTCTTAGAGACAATGGACAAACATATATTTATATAGCACGATATGATACAGGAACCCTCAGTCGATTATCCAGAGACTGAGGGTGAGTTAATACCTACTTATACAACCAGAAATAATACTTACACCACACCTAGACTCACTATATCTGTATCATATAGGTAGGAACTGAATACAGTCGATTA
>JAGGAU010008364.1:0-27917 GCA_017657275.1 Termitomyces sp. T108 | reverse complement strand
TGTACCGGCCGACTCTGCACGTACGACATTTCAAAGTGACTCCGAGAGTCAGGTAAATCACTGAAGCTTAGATGAGAAAGAATGAGCATTACATTCTGGAGGATAACCGGTCTATAAACAGAGACCTCAGACAACGGATATACATTCCATACACTAGTCATGAGTCGCAAATGAAACTCCGGACTCTGTATGGCTGAGCAGCACAATTGGATCGCGATTTGTCAGGTCCGACACTGCGGCCATGAGCGCACCGGCCCTCAAGTGGCTATAAATAGGCATCCTGTTGTCCGTTTATTGACTACTTACTGGTCTGACCCCTGGCGGCAGGGCCGGCGCTTACGATGTTTTGAGTGAGTATTTTCCTTCTGTATGACCTGCCGATGGTTGAACGACTTGGCAGCTGCATGTCACTATAGCACGGACTCTTGGCGCCATCTCGATTTCTGATCGACTCGGTTAGTCGATCTTACTACCTTCTGCTGACATATTGATTGATGGAATGATTTCTAGATGTCGAATGATTGTTGAGACTGTTGTGGCTACTGGACAAATACAGCTTAGATGTGTTCTGGTCCTGCTATCGTTCGAGTTCTTTCTTTCAACGTACTTTTTTTTCATACAGTGCCTTTAATATTCTGAGACGTCGGTAAGATACGATGTCGAGGGATAACACGCGAAACGTGCTGGACGAAATTCAGCCGTGTAGCGATATACTAAAGACATCAATTAATCCAGGCCATCCCGTATATGACGCTTGTATTATCGATTGTCAAGAGGTTTAAATCAGGTATCGATATGCGAATCTTTGACTTATGAGGTTACGATTGGCAAGTCCGAGAGCTCCATATGTATGGCCGTGTATAATTAGTACCGGCTATCGATGATACAACATGTGGCACTGATGCTTGATAGTGACAGATATGCTCAAGGTTTGCACAGCCAGCAGAAGCCACAAGTATTAAATACTTGGATGTTTCGAAGTGGCTCCTCAGGCTTCTTGCTCGATAGAGGACTTCCGGGTCCTGAGAGCATCCTGAACACAAAATGGGTGGGAATGCTTTTGCGACACTCTTGGACGCAAGCGCATTCCCTCGCATGCCACCTGCTGTATATACTGCGTTGAAGAACCGCCTGTTACATCAGATCTCAAGCCTCTACGAACATGTCGCTGTCCCTTTCGAAGCTCCCGAGAAGACTACTTACGGTGATGTTGACTTCATCGCAGCGTGTCCAATGAACATCAATAATGTTGATCAAGTAAATGCCCCACATGAAATTGTTAAGGCGGCTGTTGGTGCTCGACATGCGAATCTAATGGATGGCAACCGCACATCGAACTTCGCTGTTCCTGTCGCTATAGGTGAATGGACGACCCTTGGTTTTGAATTGGAAGAACAGGAGGCCCGTAGGTTGACGCAAGATGGCGACATTTATTATCAGGTAAGTGCTCGACGTAGCGACCGAGCAAGTATGTGAGGAGATTCAAACCCTACTTCCGTGTAGGTAGATATAAATGTCTGCATAGACAAAGCGGACTTCGAACGGATTGCGTTCTATCGTGCGTATGGTGATCTTGGGATGATTATGGGTTTACTGGCTCGCAACGCTGGGTTGACTTTGGGAGAAAAGGGTCTCAAGGTCTGTGCTGAAAATAACCGCTTCTTTGTTGAATTGTACAATCAACACTTTCAGTTGCCCGACCCTCCAAATCCACCAATTTATCTCAGTCAATCGTTTGACGAGATATTAAAGTTCATGGGCTGGTCGATGGACACCTGGAAAGCAGGATTCCAGACCAAGAGAGAAATCTTCGAATGGGCAGGATCAACCAAGTTCTTTAATCCCGGGCAGTTCAGGTCTCACGGTGAGGGCTTTAGGAAAGTAAAAACAGATCGAAAAATGTATGCTGAATTCGTGCAATGGGCTGGGGAGAAGAGCGCTCTTGCTGGAGAGAAACGAGGCAAGCGAACTGAAGAGCAGATGCAAGAGTTGCGAAACTTGGCGCTTGTGCACTTCGACAAAAAGGACATTTTCGACACACTAGCTCGGGAGCGAGAACAACGCGCAGGCCTCAAGCAGGCGTGGAGCGGATCTCGTGTTCGTGATTGGGCTGAACTTGGTAACTACTGGAAGGGCGTAAAACTAATTATGGAAGCAGTGAGAAAGAGGTTGGGTGGTGATGAGGGCGTTGCGAAGTTATATGGAAAAGAAGGCGAAGATGGTATCAAACGAATCGTTTTGGAGGAGAAGAAATACCTATCTATTGACCCAGACATGAGGGAGGGGAAATCTACAGACATCACCTCGACCGAGGGTAATCTGGCGGAGGGTATCACTAGGTTAGCAGTGACATGACTTCGGTATAGGACTATTGTGATTTGTACAATGTCAGCCAAGTAGTAGCATCTTCGAGATATCTTTGTTGTTCAAGATTTATTGTTAGTATTGCCTCCCTATGAAGTCTTCGACGACTTTCTTGAACTCAACAGGCCTGGATTTTTCTCAGCGAGCTACCTTATGGGATGACGACTACAGGACATACCTATCACCATGAACTGATTGGTGATCGTAGAAAAAGATCTATCAGCCAAAGGAAGGGTAGCGTCGAAAAAGCGACATACCCCAATGACCCGCGTTAAGTGTTTCGAGCTGTGATTTGGGAAAGAATGATTCTATCGGTGCGAGACTGTGTTTATTGATATATCTAATCTTCGAATGAGTGGAGCGTAAAGAGATGTATCTGGAAATGCACCTACGCGCTCTGAGAACCCTTGATAAATAAAGTGGGACCGTTCCACTGTCGCTCTCCAGGAACATAGGGGAACGAACCAATCTCAGGGATCGCATCTCCAAGGATATCTAATGGAACCCGGAATTTGGCAAATGGTTCACCCGGTGTTAGTGGATTTAGGTTTGTAAGAAGAAACTGCCGAACAGTCATGTCCTCACCCAGTGTAAGCTGACCCGTCTAAAATCGAATCAAATCACATACTGCTTCATAGTCCTCCAATACCTGCAGGGCTTCCTTCCTTGTCCGGAGCTTCAGCCTTTCGATCTGCTGCATGGCTTTCACATAGCCCTTGAATTCAGGTGAGAGTTCGGCTCTTGTTGGTGCTACATCGACAACGATGAGTTTGGACAGAATGTGCACATTCTTAGGCTCAGATAGGAATGGATGAAGTGCAACAGACATAGCGGCTTTCCCTCCCCTGGAGGAGGATTGAGTCCAGGGGGCAGAACGTACAAAAATGAACTATACATGGAGTGTCCAAGGAGAGTAACTCCCGATAATGAATGAGAATTTATGAAATGTAAGACGTCCTTGGCCATAGCCGAATAAGTCATAGGCTCTAAATGGGGAGAATTTCCTTGATTACGGAGGTCCTATTACTAGTCGTGTCAACTCTACATTGGTGTCTTTGATATGTATGCAAGAACTCACAAGAGAATAGACAGGAATATTCAAATCCTTCATAAACTCTTTAGCTAGTGACGTGAAGTTGCGCTTTGATCCACTCCACGTCACTAATCAGCGTTTGGCCGTAAAATTCGTCTATTCAACTGCTTACAATAGTCCATGGAGTATAATTAAGGCTCCTTCTTTTGTATCTCCATTCGGCGGGATTTGTGCTGTATAATCAAGGTTGACGATGCTGTGGCTTTGCGCGTTGGAAAATGACCTTGTGACCTCTGCAAGACGCGTTGTGGTCGAATATACATGAGCGCGTGCGCGTGCTGCCCTGCCCCAGAGTTCTAGATGGGATGCAGTACTTATATATAGAGAAAGATTTGTTGTCGTTGCCAATGCTGGTCGACGTCGGAAGGCAATGCGTGAGAGCATGGTGATGGAAGACTTTGAAGTCTATTAGATTTAGAGTCTAGTCTTAGAAATGAATTAATGACGCTGCGACCAATTTTGTACGTACCGGACACTTCGTGTAACGTTTTGCCTAAAATGGGACACGTCGGAATTGCACGTGACGAACCCAGGCCATGTGGACTACGTATGTAGAACAAACCGAGTCTGGTAACTGTCAGTCACTTCCATAGTGGGAACCGAACCGCTACACTTTGAGTCGTCACACAATCGCACAAGTTCTGTCGGGTCACAACCAGATGGCATGGAACTTGCCATTTACCAAATTGGAGGACTTCTGTAGTTCTATTCTATCAGGCGAGACTGATGGAGATTACTTGTGTGCCATAAAAGCTGAAACCAATTCTTGTCCACTCCCCGAGTCTTTCTACTGGTCATAATGTTGACTATCTTGAAAACATCTGTTTTGCTATCGGTGCTTGCCCGAGGTGTTTCACCTTCTCCCGTCGTGCACATTAAATTGAGGGCAGCTACCGATCCGGTGCGCGTTACTCTGAACGGGAACACTTATATCAACAAGGTAGCTGCTTTCCCTGCGGCTTCAAAGCTATTTATCTTACACTTACCTAAGGGTCTGGTTGGCTTTGGCCTTATTCCTTCTGATTTTCGTGATTCTGTTGGTGATACCTTGGGTGGAATTGGAAGTGGAATCGACATCAAACGTGGAACATGGGCTCAGACTGCCTTTGGAAGTTACACTGGTACATTTGTCGTGACCCCAGATCGTGGCTACAATGTGTATGTTATCCCATTCTTTTGCTCTGGCACCAGTGGAAGAATTGCCGCTTCTTCAGCGATGGAACGATAGACTATCAATCCCGCCAGCATGAAATCGATTTCGTCTTTTCGCCCTACTACGGCAGTTCGAAGCTCAGTTTCTCAAATGCACAGAAAACTCTTGTTCTCACATACGAGAACACTACCCTCAGATATGAGAGGAACAATGTCAAGACCAGCGGTTTGGACCCTACCGCCGTCAGGGCTGCTGAGAGCGGGTTCCCCGACGACGCCACTGCTGATCCACAAATGCCCATTGCTTCCACTTCGTACCCTCATCTCACTATTGATGCAGAAGGACTTGTTGCAAACGACGATGGCAGGTGATATCCCTTCGAGCGACCTCTAAGAGTGACATAATCATAAAATCCTGCCCTGCAGCTTTTGGGTCAGCGACGAATATGGTCCTTATATCTACAAGTTCTCGGCAACCGGGCAATTGATTCAAACTATCCAACCTCCCAAAGCAGTCCTCCCTCTGGACAAGAATGGAAACCTTTATTTTACTTCCGAGGATGATCCAAAAACTGGCCGGAGTGGCAATCATGGTTTGCTCCCTTCTCTCACCGGTTGTTTTCCTTTGCTGAGAAAATGTCATCTAGGTTTTGAAGGCTTGACCCTGGACCGCGTGAACAAGGTTCTTTATGCTATGCTTCAGGCTGCCACTATCCAGGACGGGGGCGATGAAAGGGACACCTCCCGATACACTCGTCTGCTTGCATGGAATGTTTCTGATCCTTCAATTCGTCCTCCTCTTGTCGGAGAGTGGGTTGTTCCTCTTCCCCTGAGTGACAAAGGTAACACGCAGGAATGCAATGAGATTCACTTTGTGAAGCCTGGCATATTCCTTGCCTTGTCCAGAGACGGTGATGGCCATGGAGGAGACGACAACAACACTAAGTACAAGTAGGATCGAACGACCAAGTTGCGTCGTCTGCAACAATGACGTCGAGTTTCCAGCAAGCTCAGGCAGAAGGACTATGCCTCCGCTATCCAGAAAATCTGCCTCTTCATAGAGATATAAACTATGAAACTGCTGTCAATATGCTATTACGGGCTACGGCTATGTCTACCAGCGTACCTTTTGCATGGGGATTTGTTGACAAGCCCCCTGGTAGGTCGCGCTTCAGTCGCGTTTGTGACGCATTCTCAGACGTCATCTAATTGGTTCACCAGAGGGACAAGTTCTGCTTCTATTTCTTCCCCCACAATCACCGTTTCCCAACGACGGTCTTCGTTTCCAAGAACAGGAGGTTAAATTTACTATGCCTGCCGGAAACAACCGCGTGAGTAGTCAAGTTACATATACTCAGTGATACCATCGGTAGCATTGGAGCATCGATTGATATCTATATCAGGAGCTCGAAGTACACGAGGTAAAGTTCGGTTTCATCCCAGGGGGTCAAGACTCCAACGCCTGGCGCTGTCGGCGACGCTACCGTCTCATCAAGGGTGGCAATCCTTCCCTCGTACTAGTACACTACACGCAAGGGCCTCAGGCACGTAAGTTGCGTCCCCTGCGTTTTCGTCAAATCGTGAACTTACCTACCGGCCAACAGAGATTGTCCCGTCAATGATGAACCATCCTGTTCGCAACTATCCACTTCGCACCGTGAATGAGCCATCTGTATATGTAGCGGGAGAAAAGATGGGACAAAAGGTGTACCCTCCTGGTGGTCTCATGCAATCTTCCGCTCCGGCGATTCAACAACCAGGAATGCCCATGAATTTCTCTCAGCAACAGGCTATGGTTGCGCAGCAGAACACCAATATGGACTTACTTGACCAGCGGAGAAGGGAGCAGGAGCAGAGAGCACGAGCGCAGGTTGGGGCCACCGCAGGAGGGGTGAGGAGTATTATCGTCGGTTCTACTCCCCATGCTTCATTAATTTTAGCAGCGACCACCACCGCGGCCTGAGGACGATGATTCCGGAGGTAATCTTCCCCATTTTCTGCGCTGAATTTGCATCTCATGAGAATTTTGCAGATGAGATTGATCACATATCAACACGAACCCTTGCCCTCAACAGATACAAACGCAATCACGATATGATGAACGAAGTGTTTAAATTCGCAGCTTACGGCGCGTGTCTTGATGTCTACTCACGTCGCACGTGCTCACGTATAATGTGTCTATTAGGCGATAAACATGCACCACCACCGCCTCGTCCGTATTCCATTTTTGACAAGAATGAAATCGAGCAAAAAACGGTATGTGTATTTATCAGCGAAACATAACATTTTTTGACGCGATTCCAGGCAAAGCTACAGGAAGAGATTGAAAGACTCAACGCCAATCTTGCCGAACGAAGAGCGGCCCGTCAACAGGACCGACCAGACGTTATGGTGACCTTTGGAAGCGATGAGATTACCGCATAGTGCCTTTTGTACTTTTTATCCTGTTTCTTGGTGTATATGTAAGATATTGAGCTGCGGTCATGTATAGGCTGATTTTTCTCCTTGAGGGTCTCTGATTCCATGAAGTCAATGAACGTTTGTGTTCCTTGCCTTTGCACAAAAATGACACAGAACTATAGAAGCGCGAAAGGCTGTGTCGCCTTGTGTCCCTCACTTGATAGCGTGGGATACACGTTTCAGCAATACTGTAGTTGGGAGAGTGTGAAATCACTAATGCTCCTTCCTCAGTTGGATTTGTATATATGGAGGTTATGGAGGTGAGCTCGTTAAAAAAATCCGTTGTGGAAGGAACAGGGCCTGCAGACAGAAATATGATATAAAAGGATCCTGGGGTCACATCGAATGGCTAGACACATTCGAAGTTACACGAAAAAGTGGCAAGAACAACGATAGCAGGAGACAGGTTACGAAAGTAGGGGTAGAACGAGGTCCGAGGGAAAATATGGGTTAGAACAAAGAGATCAGTGATGGGGCTGGTGTGGTGGGATGAAAGCTAGAGAACGAAGGAGAGGAGACCCAAAGGAGGATCGAAACGGAGGAGTGAAGAGAAATTAAGGTTTGAGATTAGCAGAAAATTATGAAACCGACCGACAGTCAAAGCTTCAATGGGGAGGGATCGACGATCCAAAAAGTCGAGTAGGCAAACGTATAAATAAGACGTATGTACAAGAACAAAAGATGGTTGAATAAACCCTAGTTTCGTGGTCTCTGATTCGGTTCTGGGATCCGGAATTCTCTTGTACGAGCTCGAGGTCATTTCGAAATCTCTGATCTGCTCCCTCTAGAGACCGTTCTCATCGATGTGGACAATCTACCTTGTTCCGAAGTCACTTCTGAGGTTGTCTCCTGTCTCCGTTTAAATCGCGAGGTGACTGCCTCTCGTCCTCTAATCGCGCGATTTATACTCGTCTGCACTCGTGACCTTGCCTAAAGACCTCCGTCTTCGTTTAACCTTGGACTCGCTTGGGCGTAATAGACTGTCTTCTGAGTTCTTCAAACTCGTTCTTGTATACCTCGCTGAGCGTTTCGTTCTATACTTGCACGCCGATACGAACCGGCACTCGTAGCCTCACCAGGGAACGACCAACCACTTCAGTAGCTTCCGTCTGAAGGTACACTTCTCTTCCACATCGTATCAAGTTGATACTCCGGCGAACTATGAGATCAATCTCCATTGATCAAAAAAAGACTGGTTGGAACCAATGAGCAAACGAAAAAATTGTCCCATGAGAAAAAAAGGAAGACTGTGAAGGGACACCTTGTTCACAGATTGACAAAGAGAGGCTGATAGAACGAAGTCTGGTCTCATCAAATAAGCAGCGCAAATGGTGTGTTGATGAGCTGGCAATGATGAAGCGCAGGGGACTCTGTCGTACATGTACGAGCCGTAATATTTGTGTCAAAATATCACGCTGGTTTTCTTCTCCCTTGCAGTCACCCAATGCGTCGATGACAACGAGAAACGGACCACGAACATTGAGTTCACGACGTGGCTCCAAGATGAGCGCCTCAACTTGGCTCGGCATAGCCTTTTGGCATATCAAAGGTCGTCGCGCATTGATTTAACGAGTCCAGCCTGAAAACCTGGAATGGATAGAGCGAGCTGCAGCGCAAGCGTAGGCGTGAAGTATTTAGTAGAACTGCATCTGGGTCGCTGAGGATCGAAGAAGAAACTGGCTGCGAGTCTCCATGCTTCGCACAGGTTTCAACAAAAGATCTCGCAATTGTTGAATTGAGAGTTTTGGAAGGTCCGTGAATGTGGAGAAGGGGCTTGCTCGGGCTACTCGTCAAGGACATCCAGTCCAATGCCGCTTGTAGGATTTGTGATTGTACTCCCGAGTGACTTGGAATCATCGGAAGTATGCGATCCTGCAAGTCATATGTAGCACCTAAGGCCCTAAGGCAGATGATTGGTAGAGATTGAGAAAGGCTGCACAGTGATTACTTTAAGCTCGGAGTCCGTCTTTCACGAGACAGGGTAGAGTGCTTACCAGGTTCTGTGCTCTAGATATTCTCTATGGTCATAAAATCGCCACTATCGACGGTCATGTTTCTGGAGTTTGTGAGCTTAACCATCCTGGAGAGGTTGTCAATGATGAAAGATCTTTTGGAAATTTACGTGCGAATGCTTTCGTAATGAGCCAAAATGTTCGAAGACTTCAAGAACGCATGAATGTAATAAAGCTTATGATCTGATGTAATTGAGTATTTAAACTCAACGAATGATTGGCGCTGGCGATCTCCTTCGAGTATAATCAATGGCAAAACAGTTCTCACTTACGCCTGGTATAAGGTGCATGCTGTACATTACGGTGTACAGGGGATGATGCTACGACAGATAGCTCTGCGAAGCTAGGATAGTTAAATAATATGAACATCATAATCATCGTGGTTGGTCGTAAGTTGCCAAGTCGTATAAAAATGGGAATGCATGCCTAATAAATAGTTTATGCTCTGCGTGAAAAAGACCAGTATGCATAGAAGAAACATTCGCACTAGGGTGTTCAGGTTATATGGAGCGGCGGTGCGCACGTACAGGGTATCCAGATATAGATTAAACAAACCAACGAGGGTCGGAAACCACAAACCAGACAAGTTTGATGAGCCGATACGGACTCGCAACCTCAAGAGCCTGAAGAGGAGGCGCTCGCTCAGCGGATAATTTCAAGGCTCCTGCTCCTTTTTCGATCAACAACCGTTGTCGGGCGCATTGGTCTCAACAAGGTCGTCTGGAAATTGGACAGCCCTTTGAAGTCCACGTTTCCAGAGAAGAATGGCCGACAGCCCATTTCTTTCCCTGCATTCAAAAGTATGCTCCCCGGATGCGTATCCCCTCGCCTCAATGCACTGTATGCAAGTGCAGGATGATACGAAGGCTTCGATTGGCTCCTATGCGCGCGACGTCCAACACAGTCTGCTTGTACACGCCCTCGGCGGTGGCCGAACGTCACACTCTGTGGAACTTCAAACGTTTCGAGCGAGTCGGCGACATAAAGATGTTCTGCCCCACTAAGGGGAGGAAGCGCAGTGTTAAACTCGATTTTGTGCCGGCGTCCGCGGGATGAAGAGCGGTCTAGATGGGAATCTGGACCAAGCGAGTCTGAAGGCGTCATTGGAGGGGCAATGCTGGGGCTTGGCGAGTTGTCTGAAGTGAAAGATTTTTTACGTCTTCGACCGCGCTCAAATGATGCAGATGACAGGTCAAGGGTGGGATCGAAAAAGTCGGACGAACGTGTAGACGAGGGAGATCGTATACTGGAGGGGGATCGAACGGCAGATGTCGAACGTGTGGGGGTGCCAACGGCATTGAAAGGTGTCAATGATGGAGAAGGTGCGCGGCGGGACCGCGAGTTGCTGCGGTTAAGTGTGAGACGGGAGTGAGGAGCGCGAGAAAGAGAACGTTGCAATCTGGACGAGGACCGTCGAGACGCTGCATCATGAGTGGGATGCGAGCTAGGTTCCTGCTTCCACTCGGGATCTTCTGGTATAGGGTCTTCCAGCCTGCGAGAGTGGGATGGCACTCGAAATTCTTCGTCCGAGTCTGCCGGAGTGATTTCATCGCTCTCTGGACCCCACCCGACACCCCACGCAACTTCATCGACCATGGCAATGCTCCAACGGGTTGCGTCTGAGCGGTCGAGGCATCCTTTCAACACGCGTTCTGCACCGCGTCCGATGCCGGACGGAACTTCATAGATGCCTAATCAAGCAAACAAAAATTAATGAGCTATCCAGGCATGCCGCTCTGGTATGCTTACCATTCAATATTTTCATTTGCAGCCGAGGCTCGAAAGAATCGGAAAAGGGAAGGTAACCGGTTAGTAGAGTGTGAAGAACAACACCAAGAGCCCAAATATCTTGGGCAGGATTTATACTGACAGGACCAGCCTGTGGTAAAAGAAGTTCGGGTGCTGCGTAAGGAAGTGATCCTGGCTGAAATATGGGGGGAGGTGTTGGGTGGGCGGACGATGTAGAATTGCGATGGCGTGCCAGTTGAGCTTGAAGACTGATCCCCTTGATCCCTACCCTTGGATTTGGAACGTTAAGAGAAACTGCACGGTGGACCGTGGAATGCCCTGGTTTAAAGACCTCGGTCTGCTGATCTTGTTCTTCCTCTTCCTCTTCATCGATCTCACCTATCCTTTTGGACATGCCAAAATCTCCAATTCTACACACGCCCGACTCGTCCACAAGCACATTCTCTAATTTGATGTCCCTATGGACCAACATAGCAACTTCATGCAGATACCGTAATCCCCGCACCACCTGTCTAAACATTGTCCCCACATCATCATGAGGTAACTCTGGTCGACCATCCCGCTTTAAGATGTCAAAAAGAGAGCCAGCGGGACAGAACAGAGTGAAAAAGTAATCGGCATAGGGAGTGTGAGCTGCAGAGAAAAGCGGCAGAATGTGCTCGTGACTCAGAGTCCCCCAAATCTGAGCTTCATGCTGAACACGCTTTTTCGCAAGAACCGAGTCACTACCCCGCTTGAAATGATCAGAACGCCTGACGATCTTGACTGCAACCACATCACCCGATGCTGAAAAGGCACGCCTTATGGTAGAGAAAGCGCCGTGGCCAATGATTGGTCCCAGAGTGAAGCCAGAGATAACGTGCCCTTCACTATCTGGCTGAGGAACAGGCAAGTGCCTTGGCGAGCTAAACGCCGAAAGGAACATCGCAGCAGGCGAAGAGGATACCGAGTCTTCAAAGCAAGGAGCCGACATATTGTTTTCAACTGCCATATTTTCTTCGTCGTTATCCTTTTCCACAGCGTCAACCAAGTCTTGCATTAATGTAGCACCCAGAGTACTTTGCCCACTCTCTTCGTCTTGAAGCGAGTGGACCCGGATGCTAGCAGAGGTCTGAGTGGGTCGGACATAGCCAAACAGCGAAGTGTATACGTATGAGTCCCCTGTGGTCGCTCCCGTGTGCATGGAACTAAATCAATGGGAGAGGGGTGGTGATGGAGGTCAAGGTCAGAGATGTCACCAAGTCGGAGTTCGAAGCGGCCCCGCCGGCACAGTAAAATCTGTCATCTCGTCCCTGCCAAGAACTCCTTTTTGGACATGTCCCCCTTGTGGGGTTTAGTGGCGATGCTTCTGACGCGAAGGTTCACCTTCACACTCCTCTTTATGGCATCCAAGAAAAGGCCGGCCATGTGTTCACAAAAGTTACTTGCTTCCGGTAAGAAGCCATACTGCTTGAAGGTAGAAGAAGTTCTTGCCTGCTTGGCATCGCCTACGTGGAAAATGAATAAAGCCTACGAGTCACAAGTCACTAGTCATCATTAGTGTTGGTTTCAAATTCATTTTGTAAATGGACCGGGAAGGTTATCTTCTAAGACATGCCTCTCAGTGCGAAACATCTTCCATCTTTGCGCACGAGGCACTCAAGTCAGGAGGACTTGTATCATTTGCGGCTTGTCCTGTAGTTGTGAAAGTCTATTACTTCAGGATCCGTCCGCTGTCAATAACGTTTAAGTGGTTTCAATGTGTGACTCAGAAAAAGCAAATTTTGTCATTGATTGATCAATTATGGGCTATTAGTCACAGAGGCGGCCGATAATCCTCGGTCATCCGTTGAGCTCCTGTGTCTTTTTTCACTCGGGTTATCTGATTCCTTGCTTCCGACGCATATCTTCGCAGATCTCTACCATATTGGTGCCCACATTATCTTACAATTCACAGCCTGGCTAAGGCCTGGCCTCACTGTGCCGGTCCCGGAAAGTCCCTTTGAATCTGATCGCCGCTCGAACGGCGCCCTGCAGACTACATACTTACTCTTCTCAGTCTTATGATTCGGAGAACCCCTCAGATTTCCGCTTAGGAGTTAATTTTGATCCTGTGATACCTTCCCATGTTGAAGAATTTTATGTTACGAAATAACGGGAATGTAATTTGACTACTGAGCAGTGTCAAAGTAGAATACTTAGTATGTGGCGTCTGCTTAAAATGAGATTTACATGGGTCGGCAGTGTCGATATCATATCCGGGGACGTGTCAGCTTGCCATTTAAACAGCGACTCTTGCGATAATATCTCTTGCATTTCTAAGCCGAAACGCCGAGGACTTGGGGCAAAGGCTCCGTTCACCTCAATTTAGGGTTAGGGCTACACGTTGTTCCACGTTATATTCGATCGAGGTTTTACCGATCAATGTAGTTCTTCATAGAACTCGTCCTTTACAACGTTCAAGAACGACTTCGGACTAGCGTCTCATAACCCATTCAGATGACATTCGTCAGGTCGGTGACGGTTATCTCTCTAGTAACTGATCGGTTCTTGACATTGAAGATAGGCTGGTAACTTGTGTCGGCGGGGTGTACTCCATGTTTCTGGTGTGTCAATCTAATGATGAATATATATTTTCAAGCTGATTCAGAAGAAAGTTATGGGCTATTGCTCAGGAACGATGTAAGCGTTAGTCGCTTTGACTAAGAACCCTTTTCAAAACTTTTCATTTTAGTATCTGTTCCCTTTAAATCTCTAGACGGCGATGGTTTTGACAAATTCAAATCACCGCTTTTCATGGGAACCTGCCAGAGCGCTCTCAGCGCTCTTTCGGCCTTCCTTTACATTCTCCTCCGACGTCGTTCAGGCGCCTCGCTCCACGAGAGCCTCGGGCTCGAACCCCCCCCTACACCACTCACCAATGGTAGTGCTACCGCCAACGGACATGCCAAACACAACCATCCCGCCAAGCCCTCTATGCGCTTCTCCAAACGCGCCTTGCTCCTCCGTTACTTCCAATGCTCCGTCTTCATCACCTCTGCGGCGCCCTTCGGATTCGCCGCGCTTTCCTACATCTCCTACCCAGCCATGGTTCTCGGCAAATCATGCAAACTCGTCCCAGTAATGATCATGAACGTTCTACTCTACCGCCGTCGTTTCGCGCTGCACAAATACGTCGTCGTAGCCATGGTCACAATCGGGATCACCATCTTCATGTATCTCGGTGACCCCAAGGCAGCGGCCAAGCACGCTGCAAAACACGGGGCGATACAGAATGTCACGCCGTATGCTAGCGCGATTGGGATAACCTATCTCCTTATCAATTTATTGTTGGATGGTGCGACGAATTCGACGCAGGACGAAATTTTTTCAAGACACCGCGTCACGGGGCAGCAGATGATGTTCTGGATTAACGTGTTTTGCACGTTTATCACGAGTGTGCTTGCAATACTACCATTGCCTTATATTCCTGTCATTCACCCCGGTGCGCCGGGCCAGACGGAACTCGGGGGAGCACTGGCGTTCATCCGTTCGCATCCAGATGTTATTGTGCCCCTCGCACAGTTTGCGTTCACAGGTGCACTCGGGCAGCTGTTCATTTTCGAGACGCTCCAGCACTTCGGTTCGCTAACTTTGGTGTACGTTCTATTTCCTTCTAATAAGTCTCCAATCCTGATGGTATCTGCGCCTTAGAACAATAACCCTGACCCGAAAGCTCTTCACCATGTTGCTTTCTGTAGTTATTTACAGGCATCAGCTGACATCAGGGCAATGGCTTGGTGCTGCCGTTGTGTTCGCTGGCATTTCAGTTGAAGCATGGGTGAAGCGCAAAGGTATGTCAACTATTAGTGTCCGTCTTTGTTCCCGTTAACTAAACACAAAATCATACTGTAGATGTCCATGCCAAACGTGTGATACAGGAAAAGGAGAAGGCCAAGATTAAATCGCTGTAATGATGTAGTGCAGGAGTAACTAAGCACAAGAGGTGGGAAAAGATAGCACTTGGGTAAGGTATTTGCGGTCATAATGTTTCCATGGCGTTTGGATCAGATGCTCGTTCTGGCTCTGGCAACAGCCACACGCGCTTTCGATCTTCCTCCCTAGAGTGTCGCTCAGTCGTCGAGATGAGCGAAGTGTCAATGTTAGAACACCCACCGCTCGTCTTCTGTTTCATCTTCGTCATCCCCACGTTTACGCCGTGCAGCACCCCGTGCTGCAGCTGGGAACGATGCTAACGCCTGATTTGCCTTGTAAATTGCTTCGTATTCCTGTTGAACTTTGTTCATTCAGGATACATACCAAAGGTCTAGCAAGAACGCACTTTGATTTGAGTTAGAAATCCTCCATTGGGTGATACACAGTATCGTCGGTTTTGCACGAGGTGGAGAGAGTCTTCCCATGTAATCTTGTAGTACTGCATGACGTACATGACCACGAAGGAGGGAGAGAGGCTAATGCCACCTGAAGCGCTGTATATTAGTGTGGAATCTCACGACCCTCGGAAAAATCATCAGATTCACGCACCGTTGCAATGGACCAGGACACGTCCACCAGCTTTGAGTGCATTATCAATGAACTCCTTCGCTCTGCGGCCAAATCAGAACGTGTGAGGTATAGCGTGTGCGAAACTGGATCGTTACTGGGGAAATACACGGATGAGGTTTTGTTCTTCGTTGTCTTCCACGTCTAGGGTTAGATAAACGAAATCATTTTCAAACCTTGGTTTTATTGAAAACGACTCTTTCAAGTCGCGTACGCAAATACTAAGATTAAAAGCCATTAGGGGGGAGTCACGAGTTTGGTAATGAGGCGCCAACATGTGCGTTATATGCAGCTTCCTAAGTGTTTCCATTGACTTGGAAGCCATGAATGGACCGAGATATAGCCCGGGCAGGATCTCCTGTGCTTCGCGTCTCATCTCATATCTGCGATTCGCGACGGTCAGTAAGTTAAGAATGTAATCAATCAAGATATACGTGCTTCCACTCGACATCGCCGGGGCCCTGGATAACAGCCTCGATGTCGTTGACTTGTTCTGCGTCCATCATGATGGGTGAAGATCGCGTTGTTAATGAAAGAACTTGGGATCCACGATGATCATACGTAAAGCACAAAGAACTGACGGAGATGTCCGTCTGACTTATGTCATCTTCTTCTGACATGGACTCGGACGATGAAGCACCGTGAGTCATGTTCTTCATGTTGTCGCCGTCGTCTACAGCGTCCACAGAGCCCTTATCGAGCATGAACCAACGCAGACACCCACTCATGACCGTGTGCCCCTAACCATCATTTGTGGTTTCCTCGGTGCAGGAAAATCTACGCTTCTAAAGTAGGTTTCCTCCCGAACTTTTCCAAGCACGCGCCAACAACACATAAAGGCGGATTTTGACAGAACGGCATGGGTATCGCATAGCTGTTATCATGAACGAGTTTGGCGACACTGCAGTGCGTTCCACTTCGCACTTACTCCAGCCCTGACGAATGACGCATCCAGGACATTGAATGTACGTCACGCGCCATCTTGTAACATTGTTCTCACTCCAGCGCAGCAAGGACCGTCAATGTGTCGTCGTCTCCTGAGGATCAGTCTGAAGAGATCCTAGAACTCGCAAATGGATGTTTATGTTGCAGTATCAAGGACTCTGGTGTAGCGGCGATCGAAAAGCTCATGCAGCGCAAGGGCACGTTTGATCATATCCTTCTGGAGACTACGGGTCTAGCAGATCCTGGCCCTATCGCGTCCATATTCTGGCACAACGAAGAATTTGCCTGTGGTTTAGGGCGCGATATCGTTCTAGACGGCGTTATTTGTGTCGTGGATGCGTTCTTTGGGAAGCAGGTAAGCATTTCTGTGAAGTTCGGAAATCGAACAAGACACCGAAGGTGATATTGGTGTGCCACAAATCGGCAAGATTGTTCTGATTGGTAAAGGTCTTGACGAGGCCGTTCGGCGTAGTTTAGAAAATGTAATCAGAACTTTGAGTGATGCTTAGATGTCATAGGTCAAGGTGCATCCAAATCCTAAAACTCAATCCCCGAATGCACGAAGGTGTCTTAGAGATGCGCCATAAGAGACGAGAAAAATACCAGCGGTTTCGACCGTCTGTTCATATACAACGCTAAAGCACGACATCAAAACAAGCCCAATATACGTCTATGTAACACCGAATCCATCCATCCTTACAGCATCCAATCATCCGCAGTCGAAGCAGGAGCAGGGGCAGGAGCAGCCGCAGGCCGCACCGCACCACTCATAGGGTTGGGTGCAGCAGTGGCAGCAGGCTTCTGTCCACCCCACAACCCTGCCATCGCCTTCTCCCTCTCCAAATCCTTTATCGATTTGTTTTGCCCACTTGCGACTGCAGGCTTACTTGAGCTACCGAGCGACAGCGACCACAAATCGTCAAACGCTCCGACTTCCGAAGACGACTTCGTTGTCATTGATGCGGACGTGGTTGCAGATGCCGCAGCCGGAGTTGAGGCGAGTGGTACGCCACCGAAGAGAGGCTGGGCTTGCAAAGGGGCAGTAGAGAATTGCGGTTGTGAAGAAAGAGATGTGTTCTGCCGGTGCATACTTCCGAAGCTGGCAGTTGTGTTGCCGATGTAAGAAGGCTGTTGCACAGGCCGGGGTGCGGTGTACGTGTTGGTTGCGGGTACTGTGGAGCCAAGAAGATCCATGAGATTGGGCTTGGCGATTGCTGGTGCAGGGACGGGAGCGGCAGCAACAGTGGTACTTGTCTGCGTCGGTGCCGCTTGAAAATCGGCGAAATCATCGTCTGGATGTAGCTCTGAGGTGAGACGATGTAAGGAAGGAGATGGTGGGAATCATACCGTCAATACTGGCTGACGAAGAAACAGCAGGCAACGCCTTATTCTTTCCAGTGAGTGGTGCTGGAGTAGTGGTGGTGGTGGTGGTGGTGTTGGTGGTAGGACCGAATGCGTCGTCACCACCGAAGTCGCCCAATAAATCTTGAACGGGAGCAGTAGGTGCAGGTGCAGGCGCACTAGCCTTTCTTGTTGTAGAAGCACGACCATTGTTCGTTGTGTTTATTTTCGGAGATCTCGGAGTGACGTCTTCGTCATCGCCCGCGTTATATTCCTCGAATCCACGGCGCGGCTGATCGCGGAAAGAACTGCTACTGCCACTGTACGCAGAATAATCTGGAAGCCAGTATTAGCAATCCTGGCCATAGAAGATGGTGTAATTGGAAACACACCGTTTCCGCTGACATCATCGCTACCAAAGCCACCAAACCGGCTCCCACCACCACTTGAGAAGGTCCCTCCCCATCCATCGTTCCCTATACCAGTGTACTTATTTTTGTTGGCTTTGGCCTTCCTGCGCTCTGCGCGGATTTTCTCAACATCAGAGAGCAGCTCAACAATTTCGCGTGATCGGTTGCGGACTAATAGAAGGTCAGCACGAATATCCAAGATAACCGCATGATGCAGAACATCACCGTTGATTCCTTCATCCTTGCCCTTGTCGTCAATGTAATGAAAGTTGCGAAGCATTTTCAGCGTGGAGATGTGAGAGCGAGCATCATCAACGACACGTTCTGAGCCATGCTTAATTAGGTATTCGAGAAGTTGGAGAGCCTGTTCGTAAAAGTCGTGAGAGGTAGAGAGGATGTCAATGGTTGAGTAAGTACCTTGTAGATCTGTCGCCACTGGCGGGCCTCTTTGTCCATAAAACGTGAGTAGATTGAGGGCATGATCTCATTGAAGTGTTGGCTGATGACAGTGATGTCAGAATATACGATACCTATTCAAAAGGCGAAGGAGACGACAACTGACAAAGAGAACGTTCTGTGAGGTTTGACTCAATCAGCCCTACGCGACAAAATCATGAAACTCAGACGTACCCTTGCGCGATTTCTTGCATCAGCGTAGAACTTGCTCCCCTGTCATCAACTTGAGCGTCAGATTACAGGATTGCAGACGCCGGAGACGTATACCATGGGTCCTCATTCGTCGCTTCTTGCACTTTAGCCTCCATTTCTGTGACATTAAGCACCATATTTTTCGCCTGCAGCCCAGAGCCAACGGTAAGCACTGCGACGACTGAGAATATCGACATTATACCTGGTTATAGGCAGATTTGATGTCATACAGAGTAATTTGAGACAGTGTCTGCCCCAGAGCTTCAAGTCTATCCATGTTGGAGCGGAGACGGTGTTGGTGAAAGATACAAACCGACTGAGGACTCCTGGGCTCTTCGGATCCTGGTCACGAGTGTAAATATGGTCAGTGAAGCTGAAGTTTGAATGGCCATTTTGGTTTCGATGGCCACTCGAACACCTGATGAAGGTTCTATGCTGTCACTGTGACGCTGAGGGTGCCATCAATCATCGCTGAAGAAACATAGACCATATCCACATGCCTGGATTCAGCTGTATATGGAATCAATGTGAGGCTGAGTGATCATGGAGTGGACTGCTTTGTTTGCATTTTTCCCGGTTGATTATCGGCACGGTCCGCGAACAGCGGGAACAGTACGTACTCCACAACCATGTTGCAATTGGCGCTCCATCTATGCTACAAACGTCTTTCATCAAGGAATACAAATTGCCCAGAAAACTCTCGAATGTTGGGACATAGCGGTCATACCCTTGTTCCGCTCTTAACCCAATAAGTCGTCGTAGTGAAACAATATAGGATTACGTTTCTCCAACCCCTACACCTTACCATATATAGATGCAAGGTGAGGTCGGTTTCAACACACCACTACATGCAATGGGTTGGGCTACGTCAAGGCAGGTTAAGAGATGACCAGACCCGATTCATTTGAGACATTCATCTGCATCTTCTCAAACTCCCCCTAGAATGCTATGTTTCCTGACGCATCACGATTTTCTATTCAACAAAAGTTTTTTTCATAATCTAACACCATTTAGCGTCATCATTCACACGACTGTAAGTCTGTTGAAGTGGCCTTTGGATTCTGCAGAGCTCAAGGCGTCAAAAAGCTGTGTAACGGGGTATATTATGCAGTGACCTCATCACTTACAATGCGATTTTGGTCTATTGTCGCTATTCTCCAGGTCATGGGTACTATAATCGAACCAATGTTGGTGAACGAGTTGGACATGTGGACTTGCTGACTTACTTAATGGAACTACAGCCTTCCCCCTTTCGCAAGTGTGCTTAACCAGGAGTTACTGATTTTCTTGCAGTTTCTTGGAAGTCTATTGAATTATGGTAAAATGGTTACGTTGGTGAATTACTGATGTATATTCAGTCTATTTTGCAGGTCTTCTCGGGATGCTATCAATTCAAGTCTATTTCTACACTCTTCATTTTCCCAAGGACAGGATGGTGCTCAAAGCAATAGGTTCTGTGGTTCAAGATCGTGATCACTGTTGAGCCTAACCTTGTTTTCTAGTTTTCTCGATGTTCTTGCTAGATATTGTTCAAACTGTGATCACGACTTGAATCGCCTGGTTGTGCTATTTTGTCACCTTTATGCTCTCCACTTATGCGAATCCTTAAGGAAAATCCTGGATTCTGTTAACACTTTTTCATCTTCATCTGTATCCTTATCGCCGTGGATACTTTGTACACTGTCACCTCTGGCTGCAATTGGTGCGACATCATTTTCTTTTGGGATTAACATATTTTGTGCTGAGATACCTTTACAGTCGCACTCCTTGTTCAGTTCTTCTTTTCCTGGCGTATATGGGCGCTGGCTTCGTCTTCTCTTCGTATAGCTCCTGTTGTAGGCATCATACTCCTCGTGAGTTCGACGGAGAAACGATCTCGGAGCTTAATATTTATAACATCATGTACAGACCAGCGTGGCTTCCTTTGTCATGGCAATAGCATTTGGGGTGACGATGAGTCTGATCTTCATCTTTTGTTTTCGTTGGTGATTACAGGCATGAACTTCTGTGACAATATTCAAGCTAGATCCGAACATACTTTCTGTGTCAGTCATAAAAGTCCAGTTAACCTCAGTCATTGTGCGTGTTCCAATTTCGGTGCCTGAAGTCTGTCCTTATCAAACAAATTTAGGTGTGGTTCTCGACCGGTCTCGTATGCGATCTCTTGATCACTGCGACTTTGGTATTTCAGGTAGGCCATTCTCGAATAATCGAAATACAGAGTGCTTACACAATTCAGCTGAGGTCAAAAGTGCAGCAAGACTTCGTTTTTGTCAATCATGTATTACACCGTGCTACTCGCATGGCTTTAGAAACAGGTGCCTTGACCTGTGCCGTCGCTGCCGTGCAGTTAGTCCTGCGCCTCAGGTGGGACTACTTCTTTTTCCTGTGAGAATACATTCTCTGTTGTCATCCCACTGGCTGATACCACAATAAAACAGGCTGATAATAAGCGGCAAAATATATTCATCTCTTTTGGCTTCATTGAACTCGCGGGCACCCATCTTCAAAAGTAAACGAGCTTCGGACACTGAGGTGTGGCAGGCTTCGCGAAGAGCTCAGATTAACTTCGACATCTCAGCCGAAGACATCGGATTCCGGCATTGTTTATGAAAACATTGATTGGACTTGACTTGAGCACCTCCGACTCCTTAATGACGTAACAATTAGAGAGAACTGCATCGATTCTTGAAACGTACGTTAACGCTTGTGAAGACATCGCAGCTTTGTCGCTCCTTACGCTCGAGCAACACAGTCGATAGTTATCTTATCCGATCAGTCCGAGTGAGGAGACTCCGGTAAAGAAAGGAGAATTGATATTACACACGCATAGTCTTCTGAGAGTGAACAAATACCATGTAAGCGTTGTTGAACAATAGCATTATACCTGGGATTCTTCGCTACTACCGTTGAGATTCATGAAGCGACCATTTTACCACGATGCAGTGCCATGCTGACGATCTGTCGAACCTTGACCGAGAAGCAGTGTCTTCTAACATTTAACACTGTCAGATTGTCAGTGTTCCCCATGGTCACCTTGTACCACCTTGTAACACCACGCAGAGTCACCCCAGACTGCAAATGGGGGATCACTGAGGTTGGTCGAGATCAGAGCAGGAAGGAGAAGGAAAAGCATCGAGAAGAGGCGAAAGTCAGCGTTAAATCCGTTTAAAGCCTGGTCATGGTCTCCGGAATGAAAACCGTATGTGAATGCGGTTATTCCCCAATCGTAGGACGTAGGGCTAATTAAAACTCGTTTGGTGCGCCCGAGTGAGTGACTCTGCGTGTACCAAAGTAGTTACCGCTTGTCTTCTAAGGACACTAGCTAGTGGGTTTCCTTGGAACCTTTCAAAGCTGCTGGTGACCGGTGGTGCAAGAACGCGTCCATGATATATGACTGACATAGTCAAGGATGACGTCACGCGTCAGTGCGCACGTGATTCAAAGCATTGACGCGACTAAAGTCAGACATTTCAGTCGTTTCACTACCTTCAATAACGTCAGCGACGTGAGCACCGTTATTAGCTCCTAGAAACCAGAACACGTTGTCAGAAACAAATTGAATTTCTTTTATGTCGAATTTCCTCGCGCGCATCCGGGAGTGGCCAAGGCGAGGTACTCGGCTTCGAACAGGCGTAGACAGCCCACTATTCGATCGCGAGAAATTTGCCCATCAAATAGATAGGAAGATTCATCCAGACCTCAATTCTCTATTGGAAGAAGAAAGTCACAATGTTACTTATGCTGTTCCTGATGATCCGTTTGCTGCCAAAGCGATGCACATGCAACCTCCAGAAAGTCCGCATATAATCCCATTGACACCCAGTACTCGAAAGCGTTCTCATGACACCAGTGTACTGATCACTGGTAAAACCTATTTCATGGCTGATTTTATCTTGCTCATCATATGTGATTGCAGCGGACTCGACGGAGAACGACAGTAAAAAATTTGACCAATCTATGTCGAGTTCGACTGCTTCTAATGTTACTGGAATTAACGCATCTGGAGAGACTTTCGGTCCGCGACGCTTGGCTCACCGCAGTACAAGTAAAGCGGCCAAGGTACCAACAACCCCAGCCTCTCAGGATGCGCAAACCAACTCACAAAGGACTACTCCCCGATCGACATCTGACCAATCGCATAGTGGACGTAGCCGTGGAAATACAGTATCTTCTTCAAATACTTTTGGAGCTCCTTCACCAAAGTCAACTCCAATAAAGCGCCGCAAACCATCAGCGTCAAGCACAGAGCTTCCACCTTTGCCACCCCTTGACCATCCTGCATTTAAGACAGCCACTTTCAATCGAGACTTATCTCTTGTGAATCGGAACGTTACTGAGATGTCTGCCTTCGAGCCCGATGAAATGGGACGATCCAAAGTCACGCGCCACTCGCATTCTCTTCCTTCCCTTTCACACGTTGATACAGCACCCTCAAGCCTGAGTAGAAAGCGCACAAGGACACAATCGCAAAGCAGAGGATATGAATTCTTCTCTGAAGCCAAATTCAGTACACCTCTTTCACGACGTCAAACACACAAACGATCATACAGCAACGTTAGCCAGAGTAGCAGCAGGAGAGCCAGTGCCGAATTCAGCGCCGAACAGGCATCTGCAGTAAGCCACAAAAGCGGGTTAGGCAGCAGCTGGGAAGTTCAAGTGTCGCGAGAAATGGTAAGACTCGCTCTCGGACAAGGCTTGGGATGGTCGGAGAAATGCGTCGGCCCGCTCGGAACTGCTACTCAATCGGATCAAACACGAGAGAAGCGCGTGGGTATTTCCTACTTTCCCATCAATATCCTTGTTTCCGCTCACCACCTCTGCCTCCTAATCCCTTTTTCTTTTCTTTTTCTTTCTTGGATTGACAGAATCGCTCACAGTATAAATCTGCTGGTACGACGACTCTGGGATCCCCGTTTTTGTTTCAAGGTGTGCAAACCGACTTGTCCATCGTTTATCGACACGTGCAGTCCTGACCTTCATCTCCAAGTCGCCCACACGCACCACACACCTGCTGCGAAACACTGCGGCACGACTCCAGGACCCCTTTATCAAGGCACTTTTGAGTCTAGCAATCGAAAAAGCTCACATCTAGTTATGTCGAAGGACTCACAAACCTCATCACCCGCAACCCAGCCACATCCGCCGGAACGCTCTCGTACTCCGTCGCCTCCCTCAAAACTTAACACGGTCATCTTTACTAGCCCTGCTGTACCTTCGACTTCTTATCTCGCCCCCCCATCGCTATCTTTTACTGCTGCTACCCCTGAGGCATCTCCTGTTTCCCCTATTCTCCGTTCTTCTGCCTTGACCACTTCAACGGAACCCTTCAACTCAGTTTTACGCGTTCCTTCGACTTCGAGTGCGTCTACGGAGAGACCGGCTTCTTCCAAACGAAAAGCCGACGAGGCAGGCGTGGGAGTTGCTGGAACGCCACCAAAAGAAGCGAAAGAGCCCAGGGCCACCTTTGCTGTTGAACCTCGACGTGAGATATTGCATTTAACCTTTCACAATTTCGACCTCGATGACACTTTAAATTATGTAGGCCATCGTGCCTCGGCAAATTCGAACGCGACAAGCAACGCACCCTCTTCATATCACCGTAAACGGGCCCGTCTATCCGCACCGCTAGAATCACGTCCCGGGTCTTGCGCGTCCAATGACAATCCGTCAAACCAAAACAAAAACCAGAACGCTGCAACCACAGGTTCATGGTCAAGCAAGATGAGCAAGAACAGCGGATTTGTCGCTCTGCATCATAGCCCGAGCCCGCGTCCGATGCCAACCTCGTATCACACACCTCATCGGGAATCATCGCGACGCAGTATCTCGCAGGCCTCCATCCCTATGTCTGCGCTTATATCCCCTCACGCGCCCTCGATTAGCCATTCAACAACATTCCACATGCGCGACCCCCGCAAGCCTGCACCCATTCAAAGTACGTCTTGGTCCCTTTCCTTACCGGTGGGCAGGGCGGAACCTGGTGAGGGCTGGCGTGGGTGGTCAGACCGCGGAGGCAGTCCGCTGCATGCGTGGGTTTTCTTCCTGGGCTTTGTGCTGTTCCCGCTGTGGTGGATCGCGTCATGCATGAGGATACCCAAGACACGGACGCTTGATGGGCAGGAGAAGGGTGTGGTTATGATAGATGACCCTCAGGTTGAGCACGGTGCGTTTTGCGAGACTGAATTGTGAGACGCTCGTCGTTCATGATGCTTGTTGTAGACGCAAAGTCATGGCGTCTACGCTGTCGCGTTATGGCTGTGATATCGTTCTTCACGTATGTTCCTTTTATCGTCTGTGTCGCTGTCTTTGCCTAGCATCTCGGCTTGGATACCCCTATCTACATATTCTTGGCGCGACTATTCCTGGTTTTGCATCCATTACGTTCCGTCCCAAGCTTCCGTCCAGCTGTACCATACGACCCTCTACGATCATGAATCGCATCGTGAACACTCGATTGATACATGACACAGCCAGTTGTGTAATGTATATATATCCACTGTCACTCTTTTATCACACTCTTTTTTGCTATGGCATGTCTACCTTTTATGCTAGATACGTTATTGCGAGTTGTTTGTAGTTTTTTTTTCACTGTTTTCACTGTTGAATGTCATGTTGTATATCAAACCCTTTTTGTGGTTTCAGGGAAACCAAAAATACACAAGCTGTTGGGTATACACAATTACACATTTTTTATTAAGGAGAACGATGTCTAAGTACTGTAGGGTGATACGTGAATCTGCCATTAAGCAAGACCAGCGTATAGTCAAGTTTAGAGCTTGTGGGATAACGAAGTTCCTCGGAAAGCGTGTAAGCCGATAGCAATGTAAAAAGCCAGAAGGTAGATGATAAAGATAGCGATGTTGATCCATGTATTCTTTTGAGTTCACCAGAAGCGGATGCTGATAGGCTCCTTACCATCAATGAGCCTCCGATGGTTGATGTTGCTCGTGAAAGACGACCACTAGACGTCATTTAGCCGCGGACGTTTATAAGACAAAGAAAAGAAGCACTCACCCCATTGCCAACGAACACTGCAGCCTTGCGAGCAATGTCCATATCGATCGCCATGTTCGTGTCGACGCCCTCACTGTCGAGCTCGAGATCATTACTAGTAACGATCGTATTCCACCCGTCCTTCCGGAGTGCCGCCTTGAGCTTGTTCATCCACTCTCCCTTTTCGTTTGTCAGCAAATACATGATATCCAACGTCCGTCGTTCGCCAGAGGAAGCCTTGACATAATCATCGCGCGAGTCCCGCGCTTTCTTGATGATCAGATCGGCGTCCGGGAGACACCTGCGTGCGTGCGCCTCGAAGTACTCTGTGCTGTTCCACGGGATGCTGGGGTCGGGGAAGAAGGGGTCGGGGAGCTGGGGGAGGAGATTCCAGCTGTAGAACGTGGAGTTCCAGTAGGCGAGGCTGGTGCAGGCGCCCTTGAAGTCGCCGCGCCTGATGTGCATGGCGAGCATGCGGGCGTAGGGGTCGGCGCTGACGGGGTGGGCGGGCCGCGGGCCGCGGGGCACGAAGAGGAACTCGTTGCGCTTGACTGCGGCGCCGACGATAGGGGACGTCTCGAGGAGGCGGGAGGTCGGGGACTTGGAGAAGGAGTCCCAGAGGGAGAGCACGCGGTCGGAGCCCCACAGCCACAGGTCGAAGGTCTGTGGGTAGTTGTCGTCGCCTGAGGGCTTGACTTCGATGCAGAGCTCTGGAGCGTCACGGAGGAGTTTGGCCCAGTGGTCGAAGATTTCGGTGCCCTGGCTCCATGCAACGGCGGGCTTGACGTCGCCTGTGTATATGATGCGGCGTTCGTACGGTGGACAGACTTTGTCGAAATATTTCGAGGAAACGGAGCGAGGGGCGTCGTCGCCTTCGTCGAAGGGCTGGCCGACGACAGTGCCGGCGATGAGTGCGCCGAGTGGGGTATGGGGTGGGTTCTGCAGGCGCTGGTTTTCGGGCCATGGGTAGTATTCGGGCTTCCAGACATAATCCTGGAAGACATATGCACGCTTCGATTCGTACGCGAGATGTGCGTTCATCAAACTGTGAAAAAGCGTCAAAAGTGTAGATCGTAGAGACTACTATGAGACTTGCACTTCGTTGAGGACATTGTTCCAGCCAAGCATGGCAATCTGGTTCGAAAACCTGACATAGCGTCCAGTTCTTCCCTCGGGAAACGGGAGGTCGAGGTCGTGCTGAGGCAGGTTATCTTCCCACCGGCGTAGGCTCTCGTACGTGGGCGGTGGGACCTTGGGCTGGGACAGAGTTTCTTGGTAGATTTGGGGTGGCTCCTTGACGCCGACGATGCGACGGTAGGTGGTGGTTGGGTGGGAGAGGGTCAACAGGAAGATGACAGCGAAGCCGATGATAAATTTGAACCTGTGACGTGCAAAAACTGCCCTTACTGTGTGAGATATAGACCTGCAACGCCGATATCAGCGCGAATCCACAGAACACCAGTCTTGTACTTACATGGCACGACTGACAGCTGGCAAGCCTGTCGTTCTGTTTCTTTCTCACTTGTCTCTGATCCAATCAGTTTGTTTTCAATGGACATAAGAAGTTTTCATCAATACATGTGACAAAAAACCAGTGAAACACAAGCCCCTATTACATCAGCACCCAGAAATACATAAATCCCCCGCCCCTTCGCGCTATCGCCTCCTAAAAGCTGCATATCGCAAACCACCATCTTTACACAACCAAGCATCATCATGACTACTCACCGTCCTTCCTCTCTATCACTCTCGGTCACATCTACCGAGCGCGAAGGTACGCAAACCCAATCCCACGTGCTCCGTGAGCGCTGTGGCGTTCCTTCCGCCAATGGGCAGCCTAAAGGGCGCATCGAGCCCACCGCTGGGACACTCCCGCGTAGAACCCGGGGTGTACGCATCGTACCCCAACCCATCCTCGAACTCGTCCGTACGCATCCTCATCTTAACCTCGATGAGTTCCAAAGCGGCGCTGGCTTCTTTGTCCCTGCGAAGCGCTCCCGTAGGCGCTTCCCAGTTCGCACATGTACGCTGAATGAGCGTCGTGGCGTTACTCTTTTTATACGTTTTGCACCCCCGAGTATCGGTGGGCAGCCTAAAGGGCATTTGCAACCCACCGTGGGGAACCTCCCGCGCAGACGCAGAGCGACTGTTGTTCCCCATATACAGCCTGCGCAGGTTGCCGCTGCCGCTTCTGACGAAACAAAGAGCAGAGGCTTCAATTTTGCG
>JAGGAU010008363.1:0-36005 GCA_017657275.1 Termitomyces sp. T108 | reverse complement strand
CTGTACAGGACAACAAAACCTTAAAAAACTCGAAAATTGCAAGACAGGACAAATCCAGAGTTTTGGAAGTCAGAAAGGCAAACTCCGGATTATATAAGTGGCCTGTATGTGGTGCTGAAGGGGCCATACTTGTCTGGATGATTGAATGAAAGGAGAATGAAGGAATAAAGAGTGAAAAAGGAAGGGAATGAGGAGTCCCCTGACAGATAGACCATGCATATACCTATGGTGTAGTCTACTTGGAACAACAGTTGCATCAACTGATGATGTTGCTGGACATCTTTTGCAAAGTGGATGATGAGTGCCATGAGCACCTTTTGTGTCAGGTTCCGCTGACCATGGGGGCTCAAACTATTGGGCAATTCCTTACATGGTGGACGCAAAGTCTACTTGCAGGCGGTGTTGCTTGAGTGCGGGGGTTCAAACCGGTGTTGGGGGCTGGGTGTGTATAGGGAAGTATTAACCAGGTACTGCGACAGTGGAGAGGGGAGCTCCGGGGTCGAGGAGCAGGCTCTGGGGTTGAGGAAAGGGTCCTGGGGGTCGGGGTCGGGCTCTGGGGCTGAGGGCAAGTCCCAGGAGTCGGCTCCAGGGCTATGTTCAGTGGGGCAAAAACGCGATTAGGTTAGGCGGGGGCCTAACGGGAAAGGGTAGATAGAAGGGGAACAAGGGGAAGAGAGAGTAGAGATCAGAGAGAAAGGGGCAAGACTCAGAGGTCAAAACCAGAGGAAAGGGACAAAGAATAGATTGCAGGACGAAGAGTAAGAGAAGTAAAGATAAAGGGAGAAACTAGATAAGAGTAGAGTAGTAACTGGGGATGAAACGAGTCGATGAGACAATAGCTAGAGAGGCCAGGAGACCAGGCAGACAAATACAAGACGTAGGTAATATCAACACTACCCTAACAAGTACCTGCGGGGGTCCTATATACTGACTACAGGTCTAGGAATTGGTCTGGGGACATAGGAAATTGCGGAGGTCACTGCAGGTGTTGGGTAGTGTGCAGCGGCTGTGCCACTGTCCTGAGAGCCATGGCAGCGCTGCGCAGGGGGAAACGTGGCACCATGGGGCATGGTGAGGCAGAATGCGGGACTGGTGCTTTGTGAGGAGAGACGTGTGGTGCTGGCAGTACCTGGTACGTGGAATGTTGCATGGTGATGCATAGAATGATGCGTGACGCATTGACTGATGCACGTGGTGTCCATGTGGTCATGTTCTCGGGCTGCCTGGAGTTATTGGTGATATCTGAGGTGGGGATTGCTGGCCAATCAGGGGTGATGGCCGTGCCAGGGGTCGGTGTGAAGTCTGGAGTCAGGAACTGCCAGCAATCAGGGTGATGGCCATGGGGTTGCCAGCGGTTGGAGTGATGGCTCGGGGTTGGCTGGGTCCTCCTGGGGGTCGGGTCGTGTGAGTGCTGTGCGAGGTCCAGGGGTTTGGCCTGGGGGTGGGGTCATGACATTAAGCTATATAGTACTCCGGCTGCAGTCCCTCAATGGGATGGATGGAGAGAAATCAATGAGGAGGATCACTACCACCTCATGTTCAAGCATGACAAGGAGAGTGCTGCAGGTATTGTCCCCAAGGCTGTTGGCCTCTATTACTATATTGGCATGGACCCAAATGTGAGTCAAATTTGGAAACAAACACTGGTGCATGGTACAATGCCTTCCATTGGGGCTGCAACTAACATTGCACTAACCAATTGTGAAATGGTAGATGTGACTGCTGCAGGGGGTTCAACAACCCCACCAAGAACAGAACCAGAGCTGTCCTCCTCTGCAATTAACATTGCATCTGAGGAGGGCATAAAGAAGATAGCCACAGGTGGATCATTGACGAGTGACAAAACAGGCTGACCACCCTTGTTATAAATTTTGGTACATTTAGGTAACATTGAGTGTTACACTTGAAGGATGTTACTGACAGTCCATGTGCTTTACAGCACATAGTTGGACACTCCGCGTTTTTTGTTGTAATATAGATAGTGTAATATACAGCATCCTTGGATGCCATGTTAATTCATTTCATGCACCATTGGTGCCTGTAAGCACTAACCTGCTGTTGTCCTGAGCAGAGGCACCTGACCAGGTACTCAGAGTAGCCAGAACCAGTATCAGCTGAGCAGCTACTTGCTCGTGTATGTCGTACTCATCATGTTCAACGATGCATTTTATAGTGGAGCAGTCATGCTCATGGTCTTGACCTGGGATTCCTATGGTGAGTTCAATCATGGTCAAGTATTTGGCTGTATTGAATTCAGCTAGACCATGCAGTGGTCTAAAGGGGAGGGGGGTGTAACTGTGAGGTTACCTGTCATACATTTGTTGTGCTCCCAGTGCATACTTTACTGTCTCTAGACCTGACATGCATTGTTGATGCACATTTGTAGATTATATAAGAACAACATCTTGTATTCACAACATATCTAGTCTAATCCAATAATTCAGTCTGATTCAGCTACTGCATGAAGCACACAAGATTGTTCTATCTATAGCCAACAGCTACATTGTAAGTGTTTCACAACATAAAGCTGTAGATGCTTTTGCATTGATTCTTTTGTGACTGTTGGAAAACGGTCCAGTACCAGCTAAAGCTGGACTGACAAGGTTGACAGCAACCTTCCTCCCTCCTCTTTGTCCAAGGAGTCCAGTTTGAACACCACGCCCAGAACTTTTCCAGGGCTCTTGCACCTCACTGGTGGCTCTTAGCCACTCCTTCTCAGCCTCTCCATGGTTGGAGGCACTAGGAGCACCTCTTCTTCCACTCTCTCCATATGCCTGGTCTCTGTGGCCAGGATTGCTCCCTGTGGAATTGTTGTCTGATCTGATGATGCTTTTTGTCCTCACCTAGCCCCTTGTTTGGGCTGCATTGTCCTGAATGGGGTACTATGCACTAGCACGTTTTTCTGCATAGTGTCCGCATATGGACTAGATCCATCCATTGCCCCTGCTGAGAGCATAGTGTTCTCAGGCAAATCTGGGTAGATCAGCAATGCTAGATTCATTGCTGGAAGCAACATCCCTGATGCAAACGTTTTATTTCCTAGTCTAGAACTAGGGTTCAATAGCAATTTCATCCATGATATGGATAGGCCACCTGGCATTTCAAAGCTCTTGCTCATGTCAAGCATCACTTTGTCATCCTGTTTCAGCAGGGGCTGATTTTTCAACGCTGATGACATCTTAAGGGGTTTAGAGCCAATTTCTGGCTCTGAAAAACCTGGTGGTTGCTCAAAAGGATCAACCATGAGAACTAGATGTTGACCTGGCAGATAGAAGTTGCAAAGTTTGATGAGTGTTGCCTAGTATGGTAACAAGAGCCCAGAGTCTAAAGCCAAAGGCAGAAGATTCAAAAAAATGTAGCTGTTGGCTACAGATAGAACAATCTTGCATATCATGCAGCAGCTGTATCAGACCACAATATCAGATTGACTAGCTATGATATTGAAAATACAAGATGTCAACCTTATGTAATCTACATATGCATGTCAATGACATATGTAGAGTGTAGCTAGATGCATGTCAATGGAGCGCGTTGGGTCTAACTAAGGTGATGGATGTGCTGATAGCGCATTGTATCTCTATCCAGTAACCTCATAAGTTACACCGGCTCTCTCAACAACCACTCTTGGCACCATGCCCCCAACTTCAAATCCTGCAATGCCCGCATCAACCTGCTCACCTTCTCTACTGACAGCACATCAGGGGAATCCTCAGATGACCCCACCCTCTATGTTATGATGCTCTTGAGGCACTTCACCTCATTATCCAGGGCCCCCTGCTGGGCCAAGCTCCTCTCATGCCTGTCCCACAGCTGTCAGGTTCTGCTGACCATGGGGGCTCAGACCACTGGGCAAATCCTTACTTAGTGAACATGGGGTCTACGTGCACAACCAGAGTTGCAGGGCACGGCGTATGAACCAGGGGTCTGGGGAAAAGGGAATGAGTATGGGGGGACCAAGACTAGTCCAGAGGGCTGAAGAGGAAACTCCAGGGGTCAGAGATGAGCTCCAAGGCTGAGGATAAGTTCCAGGGAGCAAGTGCTAGTGGGCTGGAGGGTCAGACATGGGACTCATCAAGTCCCAGGGCTGAGGTTGAAAGAAAGGGGCAAGGGTGCAATTAAGAGAAGTCAAAGACTTAGAGAGGAAATGAAGACAGAGAGAGAAAGAGAGAGGAAGAGACTTAAGGAGGAAGACCGAAAGAGGCAAACAAGATAGATTGGATTGAGAACAAGATAAGTAATAAGAGAGTAAAGAGTAGAACAAGTCAAGTACAAGACAATCAAGGAATAGAGGTGAGATAGGCAAGATCAATAGCAATAATAAGAGAGCTAGACTAGAAACCAGGAAAGTTAGGCAATATCAACACTATTATACTGGAGGCTACACTATGACTTATATACAAGGAGGGCAGGTAGGCTCCGGACTGCAGGCCTAGCCTGTGGGGCACATCACAGTGCTGGAGATCTTGCTAGAGCCCAGGGTTTGTGCAAGGAGTCATGCAATGGTGCCAGGACTCTTGCTGAAGCCTGGGAATTATGCAAGGGTGCTGCAGGCATTGAGATCAGTCAAGTGGCATAAAGGAAGCTCACAAAGAATTGGTCTTGCTTTGGGAGCATGGAAGGCATGGAATGGGCGAGAAAGCAAGGAGTCGACCAAGGAGTAGATGCGGGGCATGGCTTCAGGCTGGAGTGATGCGTTGATGTGTGATGCACAGTGGTTGCCTTTTGGGGTGGGTATGGGTGCTGGAGATTGCCAAGGTCAGCGCTGATGGTGGCATTGACAGGTGGTAATGGGCTGGAGATTGCTGGGGTCAGCGCTGATGGTGGCGTGGGCAGTAAGGGATTGCCAAAGCCAGCACTGATGTGGCATGAGCAGCGGTGATGGGTACTGATGGCTACTGATGTGTTGATGGCTGCTGATGGTGCTGATGGCATCAGGGATGGCCAGTCCTGGTAGTGGTCTGAGCTCAGAGCTTTGTGGAGCTGGCCTGGTGAGGTTGAGAGTACTGGGGCTGGGGCTGGGTACCAGCGGTGGTTGGCAGACTACCTGCGGTGGTGGTAGATCATGACAACAGCCACATGCACCTCCTGAATGTGCGCCTCAAGCCAGGCCACATGCTTGTTCCAGGCCTCAACAGTCCACTGCAGCTGCTTGATCTCTGGCCTCAATTCTGCTTGCTCCTCCTTGAACTCCTGAGCATGCACTGCACCTAAAGTGTAAACCATCATGGGGTGCTTGGACTGGGGAAAGAAGATGTGGAACTCCAGAGGGCCCATGAGTGGAGACTGGGCATGATGTTTGACCCTTCAAGGAACATCGGGCTCCAGGCTGGCCTGGTGCTTCCCCTTGCCAACTGGGGGACCCACCCATGTGACCAATAACAACGACTTCTCCCCAGGGCCCCCCTCCACCCAGCGCTTCCCTTTGCCAACAAGGGGGCCCACCCACATGACCAATAACAACAACTCCTCCCTGGGGCCCTTCTCCATCCAGCACTTCCCCTTGCCAACCAGGAGACCCACCCAGGCAACCAATAAAATAACAATGACCCCTTTCTAGGGCCCCCCTCCTGTGGCTCCACTACTTGTGTGACCAAACCCTTCTCCATCTGACCCCACACCCAGGACAACTCCCACCCCTGCTCCAATGTTACACACTATGCCTGCCAGAGTCACAACACTGAACACTTCTCATAGTTTGCATGGCAGGCCCCACACATGGACAAATTGCGCCACAACTTCTCTGCTAGGGCCCAGAAAATGCAGAGCACACTCTGGCATGCACAGTGAGAATGCTGAAAAAATCAGCCCAAAACCACAGGAGGAGCACTAGGACACTCACTGGACCACTTGCCCAGCACCACTCATAGGTGGAAGAACCCCAGGGCCACCACAATGCCTCCGCCACCAGCTCTGGCATGGCATCTACCATTGCCACCCTGGAAACCCTGGGGACCACTGTGATCTGGCCAGGGACCAGAAGAACAGACCATGATGACAAACCCAGAGCCCCCCTGGGACAATGCACCCTGCCCCAGCACCAGACCCTGGGGTCTACCAGACCCTGACCAGGAACTTCCCTCCCCCATTTGACCCTCCACTTCTATAAACAAAGAACTCAGCAGACTCTCAGGGAATCCAAGACACCTTACCAATAATCCTCTCCACCTAGTGCATGTTCCAGCAATGCTCATACTCCTGGAAACATTCCATATAAGCAGCCCAGGAAGCCACTCAATTATTGTCCTCTGTGGGAGGAGTGGGGGAACACAAAGGAGTAGAGGGAAGGGACAACATAAGGCAACAAAAATTAAGTAAAATTTTTTCTCTCTTTTTTATTTGGCAAGCCTGGGGCTTCTAGAGCCTGCTTCTCTTCACATAAAATTTGGGCTTCTAGTTCACCATCAGAGCTTCCCTTTCCACACAAAAGACACACAGCCACACACTACAAGCGCCTCAAGGGTCTTGATGCTAGAGGGGGGGTGATGTCATGACCTGCTCCCAGAGCATGCTCTACCACTCCAGGACAACACCCCCAACCCCTCAGCTGCCCTGCCAACTGCCACTATGATGCTGCACCAACCACCACTATGACCTGCCATCACAATGCCCATTAACCCTGGGTTTGCTGCCCCCCTGACCCTGACACCCAGCAATCACCATGCCCCTGACTCTCCCACATCAACCTGGATTATTCCCATGGCATGGCCTGCCATTAGACACATCACCCCAGCATTACTCAGCAATCACTCCCATTATCCCAGCAATCATGCCCAACACCTGCAGCCATGGCCTGACCTGCCATCATCTGCATCATCCAGTGATCACTCTGGCAATCACGCCAGACACCTGATGCTATACACCACTGACCCCACCATTCCTGAAGCACACCCCATTGCATACTTAAGGCATAGGTAGTCAGCATGTATGGTAGTCATGATGTTGCAAACATTTGCCTCATCTCTTCACAATGTACTCTTCCATATTTTGTCTCAGCTCCCTTATCTATTTCCGTAAACTCTTTCATTTCCTCCTAAAGTCTCTTTACTCTTTAACTCATCTCCTTCATCTCATTCTCACTAATCATCTTGTCTCATTTTCACTTTGTCTTGATCTTGTTTTCTATCACTTCTCTTTTTTTGTCTCAAGCTCATTTCGATTCTGTCTTGCCGCACCCTTCTCCAAATTGATCCAGGCTTATCCTGCTACAATGCCCCCCATCTCAGGGCACTCTGTGCCACCCTAGATCTATATTGACAGCTCAGAGCTACCTTCTTTAAGCTCCTAGGTCAACCCACCCCATGCACACCTCCGGATTTAATCCTGGATTACATTCTCATGTGGAATTTTGTCTCCATAACTACCTCAAGTCCACTCTATAAGGTCTTGCTTAGGAAAGAGGCCCCTGCAATCAACAGATCCTGACACAGACCCAACTACTGACTAGGGTTTCTTGCTATTTACATCTAACTAGAGTTAGTGGCGCAAATGGACAAGAAGGTAAGGGAAAATACTTTGATTGGTTTGTGCGGGATTGGCGCAGAGGGCGAGTAAGGATTTAAGAGTGTAAAGGGGAGACAGCGAAGATGGCGCCAGCTACAATGAGCTAGGGACCTTGGCTGAGTGAGGAACTTTGGTCTAATGTCAGGATCGGACTTATATAAGTTAGATTTCGATACTGAATATACAAGTATTTTATATTACACTCTAATTACCATGTGTTTTGAGTATAGTATCATAAGATCAAACCAGGAGTTAGGAGAAGGTATAGGGACTGAGACGAAGCGGTAGTTTCAAAGCAGGCACGTGTGAGCCTGAGTCATGACAGTACGAGTCCTACAAGGATCATTGGGTAAGATGAAGATGGCAATAGTGAGGAACTCAGAAGAAAAAGACACAAGATTTTGTGAAGGTTTGCTCCCCAAGTGTGCTCCTTAACATAGCATTACATCGCATTGGAAGTACTGGCCACGCAACGCTCCGTCAGTGAGGTTTTCGTTGACAATGGACTTGTCGACTTTTGTTCGAATCTCAATCAACTCTTGCTGCCTTGAGTCCATGTTTTGCCTCCCGAGTCTCTTCATTGTTCAACGTTATCCATGCATACTCTAACTGATGGTATTGACTGGTTTTGAGTACAAACTGTAAAAGACTCTGAAACTAACTTCTAACATACTTTTATTACGAAGGACACTCAGGTTCTCTTCAATCAGTGACAAATTCAATTCAATCGTGAGCGTAAACCCTCTGACTCACCCTTCTGCAAGGTAAACACTAGCACATCAAGACTCAATGTTCTGACAAGGATCATTACCCCTTGGCAAAGCTGGATCACGACATCCGATGCATACATATGTAAGTCGTACGAGTCCTACAAGGAGCATTGGGCAAGAGCAAGAGCAAGATGAAGGTTGCAACGAACAGGAAGAAGACGCAAGATATCTGAATTTTTTTCGCGAAATGGTCCCTTACCATAGGGTCCTCATTTAGACCTAGGGATATTTTGTGAAGGTTTGTTCCTTCACGCACTATTGAAAGTACTGGCCACGAGACGCTCATGTATACACCTCCTGAAGATGGATCTGGTTATTAAAAGAGGACTGAGGCTCATCACTTGTTGAAGAGAGATTTGGACTGGAATGATAGTCAGTATCATCAATGTACAATTCATACGCCACTAGGCGAAGCAAGAATAGAAACATAAGAAAGACGCAGAACACGCAGCACCCCTGACACTACACTACATGACGCTTGAGTCGCACACTCACTACCCCTTGCCTCTTAGCTTGACATAGTAGGTTCCGGTGTTAGAAATTTGAACTCATCTACGTATTCAATGCTCGGAATTGTTCAGTCTAAACATAGGCGCTGTCGGGAAAGTTTGCAACAAAAATTTTGACATCAGATAAAGCTAGCCCTCGCAGTATTCTGGAGTCCTTGTCTTGTGCGGCACAACACGAGCAAGAAGCAAATCCAGACCCTCCCAGAACCCCACGTCCTTCACGTCCCCCACCCCTGCCCCTTTTCGGAATCTCATCGCAAGTCCCTCCATCCACTCCCCGCGTCCTCGCGTGTCCTGCCCCTCCTTCTCGATTCTCGCCACCACCTCACTCGCACTCGGCCGCTCATCAGCCCGGAACGCCCAGCACTCCTCCAACAGGCCCCACATCTGCCGCGTCAGCCCATGCTTTCCCCACGCCTCATCATTGTCCTCTGGACGTGTCGGCGTCTTGCCTTGCTCGATAATCCGCATCACTGCCGTTAGATTGTGTTTCTCATAGTATGGGACATGTCCTGTGAAGATCTGCTTTCACGTCAGAGCAGGGGGAAAAAGTATGCTGGCGTCCACTCACCTCGTAGCAGACACCAGCCCAGGCAAACACGTCGCTTTCTTTCGTGTTGTGGATTTTGTATGGTTCTCCTTGTTCCGTTTCTTGTTCCCTTAGTAGCTCAGGAGCCTGCCATCGAACAGTACCTCCATTTGATGCATTAGTGGACTGCGTGCTCCATTTTATAATCTGTGGATCAGTCACGCTCGACAGCCCAAAGTCGCCCAAGGCCGCTCTCCCGGAGCTATCAATGAGCACATTCAACTTGATGAGAAATCAGTCTTTGGCACATCATAGGCAGAGGACGGTCCTAACCCCCTTCAAGTCCCCATGAACAATATCGTTTTCGTGCAGGTATTCCATTCCAGCTGCGGTGTCTGCACACTAAAGGACAAATTAGCACGTCATCACGTTCAAATGCCTACTCACAGAAAGTAATCGATTTGCATCTGGATTGAGACTCAAATATTCATTGAGGTTCCCATTAGTGGCCCAAAGTGAAACAAAAGCAAGCCGCGACCCAATTCTCGCGAGTCCATAAAAGGGAAGGATATTCGGATGTGATAGCTGAGCCCAGGGGATTGCCTCCTTTGCATACACCTTCCTGCTCCTTGTATTCAGGCCTATGCAGATCAGGAAGGTGTACACACCTTTGCCATATGATCAACATGCGGTCGCGCGTAATGTCTGATAACCTTGAAACACATGTCCTCGCCTCGAAACGGGACCCTGTAGACGTCTGCAAACATACTTGCCATGACTGGCTTCTCCCCAAGTGACTCTGGGGGCTCTTTCAGGAAAAAGTGAGTTGGATAGAGGTTCGTGCGTGCCGAAAGTCTGCGCATAGCAGCGATCATTTGTTTTCGATCTTGAAAACTATAAGTATCCAACAGCTTTTTGGAGATTATTGTGTAATACACATGATTTAATTTTTGTATTTACCGTTTGAAAGGCATCAAGGACGCTTTGAGCATCAAGTTCGCCACAGGATAACAGGCGTCTGTAATGTATAGCCGTGTCAAATATAGCATTGAGAGAGGCCGTCACTTTCTCTTGTGCCTTGGAGAGCGTTTCCTCTGACACTTCCCAAGTATCAGAAGACTGTCAAGAAGAATATCAAAAAACCTCAAGAGAAAAAGATGGCTGACAATCATGCAACACGCACCGCAAGACCATCTCCACACTCTCCACTCCTATGTTCACTCATCGAACTCAATAAATCTATAACCACATTAATCTCCCTTCTTATCGCCACGTCACCCAAATAATGCTTTGTATGCATCTTCACATCGCCCATCTTTGTCCACTCCGCCAGGTCCACATCCTGTAACCCCTGCTGCACACTGAACCTAAAATACCTCCTCCTCCCCTCTCCATTCATCTTCCCATCAAACTCGTCCGAGATCCGCTCGCAGTCCGTCGCGATACTCTCCCTCAACAGCTCCGCTGTGGAGATGTGCTGCAGCGGAGTGCGCTTGCGCATTACAATCGGCCTTGGGTACCCCGCACCGAGGCTCACAAAGCACACGACGGCGCACTTGCTTCCGAAAAGCAGCTGTGCCTCCTTGAATACCTCCGCCGTCGGGTTGTTGCACCGCAGCCCGCTGTCAAAGAATACTTCCGGCGAAGAGTCGCCGATCTCGATGGGCCTAAAAAAGCGCGGCGCGGCGGACGCCGCGCGCGCGGCTTCCCAGATTGTGGGGTTGTAGTCTCTGTTCGAGTCTGCTTCATACGAGCGGAAGAGACGCGGGTGCGCCATATTGTGCACGGGCATCGCGCAGACGAATCTAAGGACAGGAGTGGTGCGTTGAGATTGACACTGATACTTGCGTTTGTGATGACACTTACGTCTTGCATCGTTTTAGCTTGGACACGTCGCTCATCATGAGTGCATTCTCGTCACCGCTCACATCGTATCGCGCGACGATCTCCTTCACCGCAACCTCGAATGCACTTGCCTCGAACGTTCCATCCTGCAACGCGTACTCTGTCTCGGAGAACACCTTCTCCGCAAACTTGACGTACGCCTCAATCGCCTCTCCGACGGACATGCACAGCCGGCCCAGCAAGATCGCAATCAGCCTGCGTTAGCATGATATGATGAGATATCAGTGGAAGAAACGATCCTGTGACACACCCTCCGGTGCTCGCCCCCCCGATGAGATCGAAATACTCGCACGGCCGTGGGGTATATGATAGTTTTTTTTCAGCTTTGATACGGGACATGATCTCCTCGAGGATGATAAGCTCAGATAGCCCGCGTATTCCACCGCCATCTGTCGGTGCCGCGAGATGAGAGCAAGCGGGAGAATTAGAGAGAAAGACACGGGATGATGGGTGATGGCATACCAAGAGCGAGCAATCTCAGACCTTCAGCAGCAGCAGTCTGGCTTTCCATTCACAGTTGAGTGGGAATGTAGGGGAAGGGAAAGAAGGACAAAGAAAAACGAAGGAAGACAAGCGCAACTTGGTCACCCAAGGTCCCGTGGCACAGGGTAGGAACACCGCATGCATCTCGAGCGCTTGATGTGCTTGTGTTGTACACAGGTAAATTGTACCAATGCGCAAGTCCCACGTTTGCGCGCACAGTAACAATGAATATCGTACGTGTAAAGAGACCAAGACATTACTCGGTAGAGCTGCTAACAGCTTGTCCCACCCCTGGTTATCATATATCGGAGGGTAGACGAACTTTGCACAGCAAACTCGGTCCAACTACTAGAATTCAATTCAGTCGCTAGCGTAAAATCTCTGACTCACCCTTCTGTGAGGTAATCAATGGCGCATGAAGACTTGATGTTTCTACAAGGACCATTACCTACAATCAACGCTCGCAAAAGGTGGGTCATGTGTACTCGGACATCGCCAAAGTAGATGCATACAGATGTAAGTCGTACGAGTCCTATAAGGTGCATTGGGCAAGATGAAGATGACAGGAGCTCAGAAGTAGAAGACACAGGATTTTGCGAAGGTTTGTTCCGCAAGTACGTTCCTTCATATAGCATTTAAAGTACTGGCCACGCGACGCTCATTTATAAACCTCCTTGAAAATGGATAGGGGTAGAAAAAAATCGACTAGGTAGAAAAAAAAAGAACTCGCTATCACATGTTAAAGAGAGATTTGGATCATTCATCGTGCGTTTCAAGGATAGAAACATAGGAAAGATGCAGACACGCATCACCCTTTACACGACATTGTGGTCGCACTTTATTCTGAACGTAGGCAGCCTCAACATCAGATAAACCTTGGTTATAAGTAAAGTCAAAGTCCTCATTTCATTTGACGAAGTAGAAAGGTGTTTGAAGATAAGATCAGATTGCCACCCAAGCCCTCTCAGTATTCTGGAGTTCTTGTCACAACACGAGCAAGAAGCAAATCCAGACCCTCCCAGAACCCCACGTCCTTCACGTCCCCCACCCCTGCCCCTTTTCGGAATCTCATCGCAAGTCCCTCCATCCACTCCCCGCGTCCTCGCGTGTCCTGCCCCTCCTTGTCGATTCTCGCCACCACCTCACTCGCACTCGGCCGCTCATCTGCCTCGAACGCCCAGCACTCCTCCATCAGGCCCCACATCTGTCGCGTCAGCCCATGCTTTCCCCATGCCTCATCATTGTCCTCTGGACGTGTCGGTGTCTCGCCTTGCTCGATACTACGCATCACTGCCGTCGGATTGTGTTTCTCGTAATATGGGACACATCCTGTGAAGATCTGCTTTCACCGTCAGAGCAGGGGGTAAAAGTATGCTGGTGTCCACTCACCTCGTAGCAGACACCAGCCCAGGCAAACACGTCGCTTTCTTTCGTGTTGTGGATTTTGTATGGATCTCCTTGCTCCGTTTCTTGTTCCCTTAGTAGCTCAGGAGCCTGCCATCGAACAGTACCTCCCTTTGATGCAATAGTGGACTGCGTGCTCCATTTTATAATCTGTGGATCAGTCACGCTCGACAGCCCAAAGTCACCCAAGGCCGCTCTCCCGGAGCTATCAATGAGCACATTCAACTTGATGAGAAATCAGTCTTTGGCACATCATAGGCAGAGGACGGTCCTAACCCCCTTCAAGTCCCCATGAACAATATCGTTTTCGTGCAGGTATTCCATTCCAGCTGCGGTGTCTGCACACTAAAGGACAAATTAGCACGTCATCACGTTCAAATGCCTACTCACAGAAAGTAATCGATTTGCATCTGGATTGAGACTCAAATATTCATTGAGGTTCCCATTAGTGGCCCAAAGTGAAACAAAAGCAAGCCGCGACCCAATTCTCGCGAGTCCATAAAAGGGAAGGATATTCGGATGTGATAGCTGAGCCCAGAGGATTGCCTCTTTTGCGTACACCTTCCTGCTCATTGTATTCAGGTCTATGCAGATCAGGAAGGTGTACACACCTTTGCCATATGATCAACATGTGGTCGCACGTAATGTCTGATAACCTTGAAACACATGTCCTCGCCTCGGAAGAGGTCCCTGTAGACGTCTGCGGACCCACCTGCCGTGACCGGCTCGTCCCCGAGCGACTCTGGAGGTTCTTTCAGGAAAAAGTGGGTGGGATAGAGATTTGTGCGTGCCGAGAGTCTACGCATCGCAGCAATCATCTGTTTTCGATTTTGAAAACTATAAGTATCCAACAGCTTTTGGGGATTATTGTGTAATGCACATGATATAATTTTTCGTATTTACCGTTTGGAAGGCATCAAGAACGCTTTGAGCATCAAGTTCGCCGCAGGATAACAGGCGCCTGTAATGTGTAGTCGTGTCAAAAATAGCACTGAGAGAGGCCGTCACTCTCTCTTGTGTCTCAGCGAGCGTTTCCTCTGACACTTCCCCAATATCAGAAGACTGTCAAAGAGTCTCAAGAGAGAGGAAAAAAAGAATGAGAGGGTGATGACACGCACTACACCATTTTCTTCATATCCTTGATTCCTATGCTTGTCTGTCAAAGTCTGTGACACCTCTCGAGTACGAGAAGACTACCAAAGAATCTCAAGAGAAAAAAGATGGCTGATAATCATGCGACACGCACTGCATCACTATTTCCATATTCTCCACTCCTATGCTCATCCACCAAACTCGCCCTCAACCTCAACAAATCTCTTACCACATTAATCTCTCTCCCGATCACTGCGCCTCTCAAATACTGCAGCGTATGCGTCTTCACATCGCTCATCTTCGTCCACTCCGCCAGGCTCACATTTTGCAGCCCCTGCTGCACACTAAACCTGAAATACCTCTTCCCCCTCTCTCCGTCCTCTGCCACGCGACCATGCATTTTCCCTTCAAACTCCTCCGAGATCCGCTCGCAGTCCGTCGCGATACTCACGAGCACCCTGACGAGTTCCGTGGACAGGATGCGCTGCAGCGCATCGGGCCTGCGCAGTGCGATTGCCCTTGGGTGCCCCGCACCGAGGCTCACAATGCACGCGACAGCGCACTTACTCCCGAAAATCCGCTGTGCCTCCGTGAATACCTCCGCCGTTGGGTTGTTGCACCGCAGCCCGCTGTCAATGAACTCTTCCCGCGGAGAGTCACCGATCTCTATGCGCTTGAAAAAGCGCGGCGCGGCGGACGTCGCGCGCGCGGCTTCCCAGATTGTGGGGTTGTATTCTCGGTTCTCACGCGCTTCATACGAGCGGAAGAGGCGCGGATGCGACATGTTGCGCGCGGGCATCGCGCAGACGAATCTAAGGACAGTAGTGACGCGTTGAGATTGACCTTGATACTTGCGTTTGTGATGATGACAATGATGAACACTTACGTCTTGCATCGTTTTAGCTTGGACACGTCGTTCATCATGAGCGCATTCTCGTCACCGCTCCCATCGTATCGCGCGACGATCTCCTTCACCGCAGCCTCGAATGCACTCGCCTTGAACGTTCCATCCTGCCACACGTACTTCGTCTCGGAGAACACCTTCTCCGCAAACTTGACGTACGCCTCAATCGCCTCTCCGACGGACATGCACAACCGGCCCAGCAAGATCGCAATCAGCCTGCGTTATTATGATATGATCAGAACCTCGATGTCAGTGGGAGAAACGATCCTGTGACGCACCCCCCCGTACTCGTCCCCCCGATGAGATCGAAATACTCGCACGGCCGCGGGACCTCTGGTAGCTTTTCTTCAGCTTTAATACGGGACATGATCTCCTCGAGAATGATTAGCTCGGATAGCCCGCGTATCCCACCGCCATCTACCGGTGCCGCGCGATCAGCGCAAGCGTGGAGAATTAGAGAGAGAACGGGATGATGGGTGATGGCGTACCGAGAGCGAGCAATCTCAATCCTTCAGCAGCAGGAGTCTGGCTTTCCATTCACAGTTGAGTGGGAATGTAGGGGAACAGAAGAAGAACAAAGAAAAACGAAAGAACAAGCGCCTGCTCAGTTGCCCAAGGTCCCGTTGCACAGGTGGTAGTCAAGAACACTGCATGCCAATAGGTATCTTGAGCGCTTGATGTGTCTGTGTTGTACACAGGTAAATTGGGTTAATGAGTTGGTATCGATACCTTCCCTGGTCACACGCGCGGTAATACGCTTAAGTTGATTTACTCCGCGTAACATTCCCTAGCTCTTGTGGAGTATCATACCTATCAGTAGTGACGTGTACAATAGGCGCCAAGCGCCTCGAGCACGATAATGAAAAAAATGGGAACAAAAATTCGATATACATTCTACCTCATTCAAGGGGGTCAACGTTGAATGACGATTATTAATCGTGCAAGTTGAGATGTATTATCGCTACCAGTAGACAAACCACTGCATTCCAAGGCTGGCGAGGTCGTTGCCAAACAGGAAGGCGAAAACCGTAGAATAAGTACCTCTTCATCATTGACCTGAATACACTCCTCAAGAGTGTCACGAAGTTGAATGCACCATCTTACACCTCATCCAGATCTGACGGTCTTGCATTATGAAGTGGGTGACTAATAATATACAATATCCGGTTATGGCGGATATACCGTGTCGTCCTTTAGAGCCATCCTCACCTAGCTTATGCCGTTCTACGCGGTGTATTATCTCCAAATAAGAAATTGAATGACACATTTCCCGATATCGTAGCCGGGGCTGTCCAGTCGTCAAACAATATATGTTCTAATACCAGGAATATTCTGGATAATGAATCCACCTAGAAGTACACCCAATTCTAGTAAGCTTGGACCTAGATCTTTCGGACTGCTTTCCCCGTCTGCGGATAAACAACCTCGTAGGGCTACGATGCGGTCTTCGTCATCTTGCACAGCAGTCATGTAGGTGAAACCCCTACAAACAGGTCAACGTGTCATTATCTTCTTGAGATCGGGAGAAAGAAGCCAAGGATTGTACATAGTCTACATCAGGATGACTTTGAATACCTCAAACTAGACCGTGGAGTTGATTACCACGTAGGTTAGCGCCCTAAACGAATGGCCGGTACATCAGACGTCGATGATTTTCCATGTTACGAAATTTACTGGTTTCAAGTGTTGTCGGCCGAGAGAAAGTATGTGTCTTTCGGCTGTAAAGACATGTTTTCGAAAAGTGAATAGATACTGCCGATTCATTAGTTGATACTAGACAACATGGAACCTCCCTTTGAAAGCCTGACTTCCAGCATTGCCGGCAATGTAGATTCCATTAGATTCTCCCGTTTGTTGTTCTTGGGGCCTGTGGCCTGAGGTCGTGATGCCAGCAAGCCCACAGTGTCCACTTTTGATAAAGTGATCAAATCAAATAGAACGCGCTCTCTTTCGTCAAGATAGAAAGGATCTTTAGTAGACCGTGGACAAATCGAAAGCTCGTTCAACGCTGAGATAGCAAATCGTTCACTCGGAAAAAATACCGTAGATACTAGATGAGAGCGTGAATTCCAAGATGGTGCTCACCAGGCCGCAACGGGTACTGGTGAAGTAGGCATGTAGGATTTTGACCCGTTGACTCTACTTTCTGCTGTTCAGTTCGACGACACCTCATTATTCTATTCAAGAATTACTGGTACAGATATACTGATTTCGTAGTGATTCTGAGATTTCTGTAAGTAAGGGAGGTTTCGCTGACAATGTTACTTGCCAACTGTGTTCGAATTCTTGTCCCTTTACGGCGCGTTCTGAGTCTACCTGTCACCTCTCAAACTCTGAGGTCTTTTTCGTGGTCCCCGTGTTCAACGTCATCCAGTTGTTGTCCGTGACACGTGCTCGAATTTTGATGATCGGTGAATTACCCTGGGAGAGATGTCATCGCGCGACTTAAGCGACGATGAAACCAGCCTCCAGTATCCCTTTACCTCCAAAGACAGCCAAAGCCTCTTCCACCAATCAAAGTTAAACGCAGTTGCTAACGTAAAAATGTTTGTCTTTGATATCTATTCTTCCTAATCCTCCCATACTACGTAGTCAATATACTCATGCCAAAATCGAAAGAGATTCTGTACCAAGTAGGTACGCTGTCAAACGAAATCGAATTGCAATCAGGATGAGTCAACTTACCCTCTCTAGAGGTAATTACTAGTGCACGACGACTTGATGTTCCCACCAGGACCATCAAGCAAGAGGAAGATGGGAATGGACAGGTACTCAGACGAAGAAGACACAAGAAATCTGAATGGGTTTGTTTTTCTGATTTCTTCTTCACCGTGGAGTCCTCATTTCGATCTAGGAATATTTTGTCAAGGTTTGTTGGGCAAGTATGTCCCTTCGCATATGATTGAGTCCTTATCAGTGGGCTGGATATGGATCAGACGAGAACAGGTAGAAACTGAAACCTCGAGCTGTTCTTATTGGCGCTCGACTCACTTTCTTTTGATTCTAGCTGGGAACCAGAAAATAATTTCCGGGCAGGATGTGAACACCTCCTCGCAAGCTTTTGGAACCACGTGCCAGTTGGAAAGGACGATCAAGTTTATCCTGGATTCCAAATCAATGCCGAGAAGCAATGGATTGGTGAGTCGGTGTGGGAACAAACGCACTTGACTGGGGAAACAAGCTTTTTATTGTTTTTCACGCATTTAGACAAAGAATTGAAACGCTTTCGATATTGGGAGAAGTTGAAAAGCAGAAATGTTCAAGATAAATCACAGAAACGATACAAGGGTATATATGGCCATCCAAGAGAAGCAGTGAGTTGATTACACACCTCCGTCATCATCTGTCTGAAGATATATCTTTGTCTGTAACAGTGGGCAGAAGAACTATCTGATCATGCGGTCTCAACTTCGTCCTCATCTGAAGTTAGCAACTGTCTCATCTCTACTCTACGTGAATTTGACCAATCTTTTAGAGCCCAATAACGTGCGCTGATGATGATAGTGACTCGGACAACGAACCATCCGTTTCGAAGCGAAAATTAGACACGTTTGATATTTCAGATGAAGTGTTACATGATCGTATTTCCAGTAGAAACATACATTGATATCTTTTCCCAGGAACGCCCACTCGTCATTACGATTCCTCCTCAGAAGAGAATTAAATCAAGTTTTCCCTCCACTATTGAGACTGAAGTAGGATCCAATGAAGTCTCATTGTCTGGTTTCTTACGAGGATATCTACAGCTTTCTGAGCAGCAATTGGATATCGCAACCACCAACAAGGTATATATACACTGATCATCTTCGATTTTGAGCTCATGAATTGGTTAGGAAGAACTGTCGGAGTCACTTCCATCATTGCATGAACCTTCACTTGCTACTAGTGTAAACACGCCTCCTCGCACAATTTCTTGATTCTTATGCTCTTTCGACTCTCAGGCTCAAAACGTACCTCCTGGATTAACATTTGGAATGGTATCTAACGAGCACGGACTCTCAATAAAACAGCGATTGTCATTTGGAGCTCTGGCTCTGAGACCACCAAAGGTTATTTCCGGCACCGTCTCTGGCTTGAGAAACCAGGTACCACCATCGAAGGCTACATACACTAGCTTAATGCCCCTTGGTTTCAAGAAAGGGATCGTGTCGACGTCCTCGATGGTTATCGGTGGTTATTCTGAGCTGCAGGAACCAACACTGTCCTCGATTAATGCATTACCTTCGCCGTCACACTATACTCAGGACCATCTTGATGTGGAAAGGTCTTTCGTCTTCTCTTGTGGCACATTGTGATCAATGAGATGTTTCTTTCGATCGTTTAGTTTGCAAACCCAAAGAATACAAGATCATAATAAGCATGGTGAGGCAGACGATGAGTACTTAGAAGACTTGATGTTTCGCAGGTTAGTAAGATGATGAACGTAGCTGGTTCGGAACTCTCACATTAGTTTGTACAGCTTTACCAACGTCCTCAAGTCTGCTACGTTTAAGTATTGTTACTTCTATTACTTACCTTCGGTAGGTTTGCAGAGGAATGTCCTATCGAGTCTTTGCATCCGCAATCGCCAATTTCAGAGCGCTTGTCAACTTCGAAGTATGTTTTTGGGTCCAAGTCAGATAAACAGCGCTGATCAGCCTTTCAATTTCACAGATCACCACAAGAATCATGGACGTGGTCAGGCGATGTATTCACCGACACGAAACCTTCAAGTCCTATATTTGGCATTACAATCAATGGTGTCACTCCAATAGTAGATGAAGGTCTAAGTCTCAATGCAGTACTGATTAGCATGGAGCATCTATTCTTCACGAACTTCTACGACACTGTGGATATAGACTCGATTCTTCCTGCTTGTCGAGAGATCTGTCAATTCGCTACACTTGACCCAAGATCAAGCGCGGATATTGAAGACTTCGACTTATTCTGTACATACATGGCCAAGATGCACAAGGTATGTCACGCATCCTTTGTTCTCTTGTTTCTTCGTTTACATTGGATCAGGTTGTTTTTCTACCCATCTCCCTTGATGGATTAATAATGGGACATATCATGTTTTTCCATCATCATACCATTTCTGTCACGTCGCGTCTGAAAATCCCACCGGAGATTCGAAAGGGCAGAGGTTTGGCTGTAGCCCTTGTCTCATGGACCCTTTCGAAGTCCCATGTTTTGGGACAGTCACGATGTGGTAACCATCCCAATCAACATTTATCATCCAAGACAGATATGGAGCCTCTCCTTGAAGACAAAAGTTTATGGCTCAGGTCTAACACGACCAAGCCTCATTATCAACGCGGTCTTCGAATACTTAACTTCCCTCGGATGCTGTACGATTACCTTCGCGACAATGTGTACGAGAGAACGTACAATGTTTGGTATGAGGGCAGTGACGGTACGAAGAAGAGACCTGGCCTTGAAACTTTTTTTTTGTACGGTATTTTGGACATATGTGGATGTAAGCGTTCCCAAATTCAAGAGGCAAGGATTGTCTTCATCCATGTGGGCGCTATCAAGTATTTGCACAAGCTTCCTGGTTTTCTGGATATTTGCTCGACATCCTTTTCGGTCCAGTTGTATAGCTACGGGTCACATGAAACTATCCCGCGTAAACTTTGGGGAATTCATGAGATTTATCCTTGTGGTAAGCACGCGTTTCTGCTTCTACGTCTTGATACTGACGAATCTGAATCCTGCAGGCGGCATAATTACTTTCACTCCTCAAGCTCTCTTAGATGACGTTTCCGGCGTCATTCATAGGATCAGTCAGATTCAGAGGCATCCATTATGGGAATGCTATATCATTCCCTCGGTACTTGGGATGGCTGTGATGCTGTACTCTCAACGAGAAGGGAGAGATCCAATCTCAGACTTTGATCGGTGAGCTTGGTTATTTCCAGATCTATTCGTGTACATTTATAGATATTTAAGCGGACAACTACCCTACATAACGCTTCTGACGGCGATTGAAGACGGAGAAATTTCTGTCATATCATCACCACCAAACTACGATTCATCCTCGAAAAAAGATGTGGACGAATGGTTGGAAAAGTTCTGGATGCATCGACCGAGAGACTCTCGTGCAACGATTCAGGCATGCCTTGATGAGTTCTGTGACAGATACCAAGGATTCTCTAAGACGCATTGGACTTCCGCGATTCTTGCTGAAATTTCCAAAGACCTAACATGCATGAGAACACAGCCCGTCTTCATGGAGAAATACCGCAGATATGTTGTCCTTGATAGTCCAAGAGCCCATCCGGAGACCCACGAGGACGCAGTGAGTGCCACGTTAATTACAATTTTTTTCTAGTCTTATAACATTTCCAGCTTGAATGGACCTCGACCACCAAATTTGATTTTAAAGATGATTTTTTCCCGACGCAAGAATGAATTATGTTACGGCAAGCTGGCGAAATGTCTTGCGGTATAGAACGGACCGCTCTGGGTAAACTACAGATAAGATACAAAAAAGAAGGCCCAGGCGCTGCTGAGTCAGGTTCCGGTATAGTTACGCGTTCGACGAATCAGAGTGTAGAATGTGCCACGAATGATGCAAACACCTCGGCTACTATAACACGGTGACATTGACGAACTCCTTTCAATTCTTTTGTTTATTGACGTTGTTCGGATGGCCATGTTGAGTTCTTGCAACCTGAGGCTTTCTACTAGTATAAGAACAATCCAACCAATTTGTCAGTCACCATCTGTTCGACAGACTCGACGATGAAGGAGCTAATACCATAAAGATATTTACCGTTCTGACTTCTTTTTGTGCACTTGACATCCTAAACTCTGCAGTTAGCCAGTGCTCAGTGCAGAATTACCTCTGATCCATGGCTGAATAGCTAGAAGTAAGTCTGATTTGGTCTCCGATCCTACCTTCATGATTCATTCATTCTTGGACCTCCTCGTTGTACTCAAGAACTCGGGACCATGAAGCAACCCTCTAATGCCGCAAAATTACTTGTGATAGTCCTCATCAACCATCGGCAGTCATTGCGTGTACGTCATTTGATAGGCAAGAAAGAAAAACAGTCTTCTCTCGTGCGAAATCGTCGACAAGTTCTTTGGCTTATACCCTTACAACTAGAAACATTCTGGTCGGAAACTATAGCTGCACTAACTCTGCAAGTGGAACTTTGTCCAATAGATTCGTGAATTTGGATGCCTTGATGTGAGTGATTGCCACTGATAAATGACGCAGCTGCCAATAATTCTTTCAAGATTTGACTTGCGTCATGATTATAAGTAAAGCACGATACACGGTAATTCAACACGGAGATCAGATTGGAATCATGAAGTTAAATCGGATTGTGGGAGGCGAGACGGCAGCCTTCAGGTAAATAAGCACTGTGGATAAAAAATGAGAAGCTTGGCTAAAAGCCTGAGCATGGTGTTGATCTTGTTCGAAAACTTGAGGAATGACACAACACCAAACAAATTTTACTGAATTTAGGAGACAATCTGGCGTAGACTTCCTCCTTAATATCACGTTCTTCATGGTCTTCGTGCTTGTCAAGAAGTAACGGCATTAGGTCACGTGTGTTCGGCTACCCCTCATTCAGATATGATTTTTTTTTGCTTGTATGCCTCAGTTTGTCTCATCATCCTTGAGCACAACTGAGTCTCCTTGCGCTAGCTAGCATTATGCTACACGCTTCCTCAAGACTCAATACTCAGCCTATGACACGTGCTCCAGTCATTTCCCAGATCTGACGAAGACGAGAGACTTATACATTCAGTGCTAGGTACGAGTTGTTGTGTATTTGAAAAAGACAATCAATACCTGTGCATGGCTCTTGCTCGGATTAGAATCAAAGACGCGTCGGCGTTTTAAAGATGCAGGCGTGTCGGCCCGATTACCGGCAATTTTCGTCCAGAATGATTTACCCGTTGATTTCATCACTCCGTTTAACAATGTCGTACGGTCCATGTCGGTCGATCGCTCAGCCTCCTAGCCTCCTCTTTATCCCATTCCGGATATTTTTGGTTTCTGTTGTGTGAGCTAGAGATTCTTCACCCCAAACATCACTATGTCGTCTCGTTCTGGATCTGTAGCAGTACCTTCCTCCGAGACTTCAGGATTTCCCCAATCGCAAACGATAACAGGAAGTTCTCGAATAGTCATTACATCAGAACCACCTACACCCTTAGAAGAATTTGAGGAGCAGAAGAATACATGGTTCCGGAACCATTACTTGACTATGGCTGCGACCTTCGACGCGAATGCGGGGTTGCTCCTTATCATAGGATCCCAAGCGTTTTTCTCGATGATGAATGTGGCTGTGAAGATTCTCAACAGCATTGACCCTCCCGTGCCGACGTTAGAGGTACGCATGTCGTGGTGAATGCCAGGGGTTACATTCATATTGACAATGCTACAGTTGATTACTGTCCGAATGGTATGCTATCCATTAATACATGTCCTCTAGATGCTCAGATTGACTTCTCAGTTTATCACCTATGCCTTCTCACTCATATACATGTTTGTTGTCTCAAATTCGCATTGAAGTATTCTGATTTTTGGATAGGCTCGTCACAAAAGTTCCTGATCCGTGGCTAGGTCCAAAGGGCATTCGTTTGCTACTTGTGTTCCGGGGTTTCTCAGGGTTTGTCTTTACGGCGAACTTCAGGCATGGTATATTCACGAACCCTCCATAGGTTCTTCGGACTTTTCGGCATCTATTACTCCTTACAATACCTGTCCCTCTCAGACGCAACCGTTCTCACCTTCTTGGTGCCATTATGTACGGGCATCGCAGGGACAATCTTCCTTAAGGAGAAGTACACAATTTCTCAAGCTCTAGCAAGTTGTGCGTCTGACTTGGCACATGTATCATTGCGTCTTCACTAACAATTATTTAGTATGCAGTCTCGTCGGTGTCGTGCTTATTGCTCGTCCCACGTTTCTCTTCAAGGAGACCAGTCCAACCAACTTTGTTATCAATGAGCACGATTTCTCTTTCGCACAGGATCTGGGAAAAGTCACGCCTGAGCAGAGGCTCATTGCAGTAGGGTATGTAGATGATTTTCTCTTTGGTCAACTTCTGCCAAACCACTTGCCGTGTTTACAGTGTTGCAATGCTTGGTGTCCTCGGTGCAACTGGTGCTTGTGCGTCGTACTTGAAATTTCAGAGTTTCTCTATCATTAACATATGTACAGATATTTCCATCACGGCAATGGGGAAGCGGGCACATCCCCTGCATGCGATGATGTCTTTTTCTTCGCAAAGTGTCATTGCCGCTGTCATTGGGTCCGTCTACATGCTTTCATTTTCTGGTTATCAATCAATCCCTTGCTCTCAGCATGCTCGTCCAAAAGACTCCCATTGTCATACCAACAAAGATTGAATGGGTCGCTTTGCTAATTATGATCGGTGTATTTGGTTTTATCGCCCAAGTGATTACTCTTCCGTTTCTTCTCACTGCGAATATACTGAGAAACGTGCGTCAGACTTTACTGACAATGGGACTCCAACGAGAGACCGCGGGTCGAGGAAGTATTGCGATATATACTCAGGTACTTATCCATATGTTCACTCATGCCAATCACTCCACTGAAATGTTCACTGTTTCAAGATCGTATTTGCCAGCATATTGGAAAGGATTTTCTTCGAAGTTGAATCCTCATTTCTCTCGCTAACCGGCACGTCCATCATTATTGTTTCCGCGCTTTACGTCGGCGTAAGCTTCTTCTCCTTTACACAAAAATCTGCTGAGTACTTGATTCGATTAGTTCTCAAAGCAGCGTGCTCGGAAGGCAAAGGCCACGAGCAACGTCAGGCTCAGTGGGGTTTCGGAGAGCGACCTTGAGGAAGGACTACTTGACGGCCTTTTGGAGGCTCACGCAGACGGGCAGAGTAAGACCGGACGTGAAGAAGCAGAGGTAAAGCCTGTACAGAAGTCGAGCAAAGCAGGCGGCGACGAAGGACTGATTGGCAAGCCTTGAAAAGCCTCACACCCGACTCTCCTCTTAGATCTCCCACTACCCACGGCTCACCGTCTCTCTTTATATCGAGATTGACGGATGGATATAATACATCTCGGTGGACTTACAAGATTACGGCGAGCGCAGGATATATATCGAACATCTATCTGCATGTATACCCAGTTGTGAATAAGGAATCAAAAGAGTTAGTTGTACAAGTCATGATTAAACCATAAATTTACCACATCTTCCAGTCTCAATGATGGGAGGAGGTAGTTGTTCCTTCCGAATTGGTATCACTGTTGTAGTCGGAGATAAGATGCACCCCATCTGAATCCAAGGGGCTGGAAAGCTGCGCATAAAATCCTCGATTGTGATAATCATCAGTCATAGGATTCAGGGAGCTCTGAATATTCAGAGCATGATGGGAACTATCTTATGCACGATCAGGCCTATTCAGGCAATCAACATCGCTATCACGCACTCGTATCGCTGGAATCCAGAATCATTGAAGGAGGCATTGTTGAAGGAGCTTGTGGTGCTATCAACGAAGGAGAATGCTGTGTATATGTTGCGTCTACGATAATGGGTCTGGATAAATAGACATCATCAAAGGATTATCTACATACCGGTAAAGATAGGAGGTCTATCTGGCAGCGCGAGATCTGGTAGACAAGCTTTTCGAGATGCGTCGATACGCTGGAAGCCCAAACCTATGTAGCAATACCAGCACTTGAATAAGCTTTATAGCGTGGACGAATGAAACTTACCAGCTGCATGTTGCTCCAGGATATCAGATACACCGGAGATACCAACCCAATAATGCTGCATACGCTGGAGGGCCTTAGTAAGTACTGCGAGGTTCTGTCGTGCGAGGGTGTTGAGCAGGTTATCGACAGTCTGATTTGGTTTGTTCTCGGCAGAAGTGTTGAAACCCGTGGATGAGGACTTCATGTCATAAATGAAAGCAAGGCTGGCAACGTATATCGGCTGCACCGCGAACGGGCTCGTAAGCTGTTCTTTTGTGAGCCATCATGCGTCAGAAAGAATTGTTGGTTGCGCACATAAGAATGAGAAGCGAAGAGGTCAGCAAAAACTAAGCACTCTGCAAGGACCCGAGAGCTTGAGAGCGATAGCTTTGTTGAACGTTCGACGTTCTGCGTTATTGGTGAGAAGTTCCCCTCTGGCCGTTCTTGGAGTTCTGGATGAAAAGAAACCGCCAGAATTGTATTCGCCCACAAATGTAACGTCAAAAATGAATCCTTTTACACCTGAGCTTCAGTAGTTGCAGCAAGAACTGAGAAGCACTAAACGCGCACCCCATGACCACGCGCCTCCTGATGCTTGAACGCATCAACGCTCCATTTCATTGCATCCGACAACTCCGAATAGAACTGCACCAGCTCTGCTTGCAATTCCCTCAACTTCTCAGGATGCCTGGTTCCCACGTGCGGCAGAAGCGTACGCGTTTCCCCACGACAACCAGCGAGTACAGTCGTGATCCGGCCGCACAAGACCATCAAGCGCACCATGTGTACGAAGGGCGTAGGTTGCGGGACCTCTTCACCATCTCCAACATTTGCCCGAACGGGATCAGGAACGAAGTCCTCATCCGTGGGAAGTGGTATTTCTATGATTTCTTCAGGAATGGTGGGTGGCCTACCTGTCGTGAAAGCTAGGATGCGATCCTGTGGAAGCGCAGGGAAAAGTCCATTCAGGTAACTGATGACAAAGGGTGAACCGGTGACGGATGGGGAAACTCACGGTGACGAAAAGACTCCAGAAGAGCAAACGCGCTCTCGTGACGTGAGCCTTCGATAGATACGGCTCAAACACCTGACAGGTATGATCGTCATTAAGACGTCGGTTGTTGAGACAAACGTTCGTTACCTCATGAAGGCCAAGGTCCATTGCCATTCGGATGGCCATCCTGAACGTCCTTATCAGAAGTGTCAATCAGAATTTACGGAATTACGCTACTCACCCGGAGTATTGCTATTGAATCGTACACTCCTTTTAGTTAAGAGTCCATATGGGTCTTCAAGATGACATACCCATAGTCCACTTTCAGAGTTCTGACGCACGTTCAGGCCAAAAGACGTATCGTAAAGAAAAGTAAGAGCTTACTTGACCATAACTTGCCCATGCCAATAAAAGCAGTCCCGTCACAACATCTGTTGTGGGCAAGTGTATGAGAACAATTATCATTTCTTGTGCTTTCGCGATGTAAGGAGCACAAGCCTAAGAAAACATCAGTCAAGGCTTATTAGGAAGAATTCCGGCAGAAAATGAGACCATACTCTAGCTGGGTCATCTCTAGCCGATGGGAGGAATCTGTGCTGATATATCGGTCATACGATGCAAAGGGCTATCATGATACGTGCCTAGCAGCTAATGCACAGATACCTGGGTATGCACATCTCTCAACTAACTGAAAAGCATGACGAGAGGGAGCTGAACTCACAGTTGAGGAAGAAAGCGGACATTGTACCGTTTTTCAGACGCTCTTCTATTCGTTTGCGGTTGATACTAGGGAACTGACGGCTCATGGTCTGGAAGAAGGTGTCCAGCAATGGGATATATAGATGAGGGTATGGAAAGCCGATCTCGTCGAACATGTCGTCAAGCTCACGGGCTGCTGGAGAAGGTGGGCTAGGGTTCGAATTGAACCGGGCTAGCGATGCGTTCGCAGGTAGACTAGTATGAGGACCAGGTAATTTCAAAGACAGGCAATTCAGGCCTGGTCTGAAGAGAAATTATGAGCAGATATATGTATATAGCAGAAGGAAACAAGTACAGTGTTGGCGCCTGCGCGGAGCTCCCAGGTTGCTAATCAAAGTCATGAGTATCTTTATGAAAGAACGCGTCCAATCTCACATATCGATGATAATGCTGGTCATCCTGAGTTGGTTGATCACCTTCAGGGTAAGATATTGGACGTGGTCGAGGGTACTCCCTGTTGCGCATGTCCGCAAACAGGGGAGAGACTACACTAGCCGGGGGGGACCCTGACACGGGGTGACTTGTGGGTGCATTTGCCGTATGTGGCCAAGCAGGTCCTGGATAATCCCAGGACATTGGCTCTGGAAACTGCTCAACAGACATCTGCTCGGTCTGAACGCTAATTTAGGACACCGAGTGATCATATTATCATGCGATAGATATCTTACCCATCCCGTTGAATACACTGGCGTGCGCCTGCCGCGATATCCAAGGCTGTCTGCTGCAGATGAAGCGAGCCGTTCGCGGCGTTCCTCCTCCTCCATTTCTTTGCGTGTCCTCTTCCTGCGACGACCACTGGGCCAGATACATTCCTCTTTCGCCTTTTCGCATGCCCTACAGACAGGCTTGTCTCCCGAACATCTTGCGCGTTTTGTGCGACAGCGTAAGCAGGCAAGTGAGACCCGCTTCTCGTTGGTCGGCGCGGGCGACTGCGGACGTCTCGATTCAGAGGGAGGCGAAGCTGACACTGTAGATGAGTCGGACATGATGGCGGTTATGGAGGAAAAGCAGTTTCGGCACAAATGGGATTATCTGCCATTATCTTGGCTACATAGATAGAATAAGAAAGAATAAACCCTAAAATTGATTGACGGAACTTGGAAGACATATGGTCTCCCGGATCAACTTTTCAAATTTTAGGCCTCAGGGTGAATGTCCGTTACACGAGGTCTCTACACCAACAAAGGTTGAGGACACGTTCCAGAAAAGCTTTTTTAAGCCTCCAGCCTGATTTCTCGGACATTAGATCAATTGCAGAATGATCGAGTCCAGTTCGAAGTCTCCACACGCAACCAACGAATTCGGTCCTTCGACCCATGAATACGAGCCTGAGTGTCGTAGCTTTCGTTATGTTCATTTTCATTGCGGGACGTGCCAGGAAGAGTTGAACAAATTCCATCTGGCTTTTCGGGAGTGAACCCCCGACGTTAATCGAACTTGAGAACCAGAACGCGATTGTGAGTAACTTATCCTCGGAATAAGACCATAGAGCGCACTCACATGGTGTTTGTACATTTGCATTCCTCTGATATATCTTGTGTCGCAAGCGTAGGAACTCAGAGCTTCGGAAGACGCAAGAAACTATCGTGAGTAGTGTAGTGAACTGATAGCCAGATGGTTGGCCTCAGAGTACATGATCAGAGCATAATGCAACTTTCTCTCACAATGGCGTTCTCCGTTTTGACTTTACCACGATGAGCAAAAAAAGTAAAACCAGTTATCGAAGATACTTGTCACGGGCCGGACACTTATTTTTCATTCAGATCTCAGGCCGATATATCCGCTGCCGATGGCTAGTCAACAACATGTCCATGGTTTCAGCTTTCACTATTCAGGCTGCAACCTGCCGCAACGGCGTGAACTAGTGACGTAGCTTGTGAATTTCCTTCATACAAAAGAAGTCATCCATGTCATTACTTTTTCCCGAGCTAAAGCGCTCAACGTTTAACACTCGGAGGTTTTCCGCTTATGGAGAACTTTCCTAGAAACCGTACGCTCGATATCCTGTCAAAGGCTGAACGCGAAGGCTATGGCGTTCTAGCTCAAGTCTGGTATTGCAATTTCCAGGTTTTGTTGTTCACTCGTCGGAGAAGCTAATGACAGCATTGGCAACAGCTACGATGCTGGAATGGCAATCGCTCTTGTGCGTGCTGCTGAGCGATGTAGGAGCCCTGCCATCCTCATGCTCTTTCCCGTGACTCTTGCCTATGGCAAAGGGCCTTTCCTCAGATTTTGCCTCGATCTGTAGGTGCGGTATTCCTCTTTGCAATCCCCATCTTTACTTCGCCTGTCATACAGTGCTCACCAAGCATCTGTTCCGATCGCTGTTCATCTCGACCATGCTACCGATCCCGAGCATATTGAGCTCGCGTTTAGCCTCGCTGAGCAAGGAGTTGCTTTTGATACTATCATGGTTGACGCGAGTCATGCAGAGGTACATCTCATAGAACATGTGCCCTCAGGAAATTCTGCCTTATTATTTCTTAGACCGACGAAGAGAACATTAACCTCGCCCGTCCATACGTCGAACGTGCTCGCAAATTGGGTATGCCCATTGAAGTCGAACTTGGCCGGCTTGAAGGGGGCGAAGCTGGTCTCCGTGTGATTTCCGATGCCAAGCTTACTGACCCCGGAAAAGCCGAGGCGTTCATGAATGGGTAAGTGAATGACATATCAACGTAGTATTCGAGTTACCTTTAATAGGACCGGTGCAGCTATTCTGGCACCCAGTATTGGTAACCTCCATGGGACTTATCTAAACCCGCCAAACTTCCGACAAAACATGTGAGTCGGAGCCCCTCACGAGTCTTTCTGCATGTTGCATGTTAAGGTAATGTATACAGTTTAGTGGAGCTGCGTGAGGCGTTCCAGGACCGGATTCCGCTTTGCTTGCATGGAACTGACGGACTTCCTGATGAGGTTTTTATACAATGCATCAGAAACGGTGTGAGTAAAGTGCGTAGATTGTCTGAGTTTCCAAATATCAGACTGATATATGTTAAAGATCAACGTGAACAGCTGGGCTCGTGATCCCTATGCGAAAACATTGGGAGAATCTCTTCTTACGAAGTCGTTCCCTGAAGCACAAGAGGCAGCAACCGAGGCATTCGCAAGTGTGTGCGAGCGATTTTTCACCCTTTTTGGGTCGGCTGGGAAAGCCGACGCTTGATCTGTATGAAGCTAAAATTAGGTTCACGGCCCGACAGATTATCGTTATCCCTGAGATTTGAAGTAATCTTAATGAAGAAGTGTTGTGTGCAAGACTTTCCCATGATTTGTGCACATGCCCCACCTATCACCTCGTGGCTCATTCAGCTTTTGGTGCTTGCATCTAGTTAGCAATGCCCAATGTCGTTCTTATTACCGGTGCTGCCGGTTGGCTCGGCACTCTCGTACGATTAGGTCTCCTTGCATTGATGAACGCTCAAAAAACAATAGTTGACTCGTGGACTCAAAGATGATGCCAGGACACGCAATCTACAGCTGATTCTTACCGACATTGTCGAACCTACGACAGCCGCAGATGTGGAGAACGTCACCATCAAGGCTGATATGACTGATGAACTTCAGGTGGAAGCACTTTTCAACACTCGCCTTGGAATTCCTGATACTGTCTATTGCCTTCATGGGATTATGTCTCGTGGATCAGAGGACAACTTTGACGTCGGTTTAAAGGTAAAAATGGTTCCTGTGGATGAAGAAATTGCCCATTAATATATATTCCAGGTCAACGTTGATTCTGTGCGTCTGCTCCTGGATACTATACGGCAGAAACAAAATCCGAGTGGTCGTCCCATAAAATTTATTTTCACATCATCACTGGCGGTATACGGTGGTCCTCTTGTGCGTTCCTATTTCTTCATCCGCTCATCGTATCTACATGATGTTACCAGCCCAACGTAATAAATTCTTCCACAATCGCCACTCCAGAAAGTGCATATGGCTTGGGAAAACTCACTTCAGAGTTATTCATCAACGAATACACACGTCGCGGCTTCGTAGATGGCCGTATCCTTCGTCTTCCTACCATTGTCGTCCGGCCTGGGCCGCCCTCCCTCGCCACGTCCGCGTTTATCTCTGGTAAGAAATTAAAATTGTCTGTTTCATTGCTGGATCAACTAAGTTGTGTCTTACAAAAGGGATCATTCGCGAGCCACTTCAAGGCCTCGAGGCTACATGCCCAATCGGGGACTCTCTCGATTCGCGTGCACTCGACCTTCCTCTTTGGCTTGCGAGCCCTCAAGTCACCATCGCAAATCTCGTACACGCAAAACACATTCCTGCCAACCAGTTTCCACCGCATACACGCGTCGTATGCCTCCCCGGTTTTACTGCAACTGTGCGAGATGAGATTCTGGCTCTTGAGAAGGTTGCAGGGAAAGCGGTCCTTGCGTTTCTTAAATTCAAGGATGACCCCGTGAATCGTCGTGTGGTCTCGTCGTGGCCATCAAAATTTGATAACACGTATGCTCTTAATCTGGGTTTTAACGTTGACGAAGGTGGTATGGAGTCCATAATCAGAAGATTTCAAAGGGAACTAGTCGGGTGATGAGTTACTATTATGGTACTCGTTTTTACCGGCTCGGGTGTACTGTAATATCGGGCAATTTTCTTCCAATGACATTCGGTAATACCGAGGTGTTCACGGATGCATAGACATGTGGCGATCTTCGCAGAGGACATGATGCTATGCAAGGCTTCGCAGTTTTTGGGGCTAGGATGCGCCTGCAGATTTCCAGAACATATTCTGCGTCATCTGTTGTGCAGACATTCTTCAGATTCTAGAGGCCTGTGCAGCCATCAGTAGCTGTTGCGTTCAACCTCTCCGTCCGGTTTACTATGTAATAAGTTCGACAGTATTTGGTCGAGGACACGTAGTGATTGCCTTTCAGTGGTATCGTATATTAAACAACGGTACGGATATTTTTCGCCATACAAATCTCCTTAACAGCCATTAATTTTTTGCGGGGTTCTGGTTTTTGACACACTGTTGATACTTGCTTGACATGCGGTTTACGGGCTTCAAATTGTTGTCGTGGAGCAAGTCTTCAGACAGGATCTGCAGTGTCTTTAGGTAAGCAACTTTTTTTAACAATCGCTTCCGTCTGTCACCAAACGTACGAACAATGTCAAGTGACTCTAATAGCGTCTACTCTTTGAGTGCTCGAGTAGGCATGGTGTTGCCTTTCTTCATTTGTCAGCTATCTGATCTGCTACTTCCCTTTCCACATTTGGGGTGGATTATCCGCATCGCCTTCGAGCAGTGCGTGCAGCAAGATGCATCGTGGATCAATATTTGGACAATGCCTGCTCGGTACTCAGTGCTCAGTGCTGCTCGTTAGGCTCTCATGTATTTACGGAACAATCGATCATCATGTCAAATTGCACTCCCTGGCCATGCAGACCGCTTGATTTGATGCGTAGAGACACTAGTCGGCCATCCTCCCTACGGTGGCCGACTCAGCACCAGCTCCACTTCGCCTTGCACAGTGCACTGATCTCTTGCGCACTTCGATTGACGGAAGCCCAGTTCTCTCTATTTTACTTCTCGTCAAATGGATGTCATGCCGTGATGTGTCCAGGATGACAGGTTTTTACGTATGCCGGATCTAGTTCATCTTATACTTTGGACACTACCAACCTATTTATTCTACTTTTGTCTTGCCTCCACTATTTCCTGTACTCTGAGACATCGTCTGAACTATATGTCTGAGTCTCCAAAAGCCTTGCCAGGGATAGATCTCTCACAAACTTTTGCGCCGATTTATTGGGGTACGCTTCATCATATGACTATGAGCCGTCAGGAACTCAATCTTCCTTCGTTCCATTAGGTTTTGTTGTATCCTTATTGTGAGCAAGTGCACCACCGTATTTTGTACATGTATTGGAGATACTTTCTACAGCCTGGGAGGAATTTCGATTGTTCAAGGATACATCTATTTTCTTACCGTGCAGAAAGATAGGATCCTTGTGCGATGAACCGTATGCGTCATTCCTTGCCCGAAGCGTCTTGATGCTTACTTTTCCGAATCCAGGCTTTTTCTATGTTGTTCGTTGTCTTTTCTCCTTGTAACTGTAAATTGTAATTGGAATACCTGCAGATTCATGGATATTGCCTCCTCTGCCTTGATAGCGCAATCCGTCTACTATTATCTGGTCAGTCTTGCAGTCCTCTACCATTCAACTAGTGATCACTTGCGACAATAGATCCCGAACTTCGGCTCGTTGCTGCCCCTCAATTCTGTTACACCGTACGTGTGCAGATACTTTTTCGCTAGGATTAATCGTTGAAATACATTAGAGAGCTCTCAGCTGAATGCCTCATTTCGACATTGATCACCTTCAAGTAAGCATTACGAATATCGTGAACCTAATTCTCACCCTGCAATAGCTCACAGATGTATTTCGTGTACCAACTTTATATCGGTATGTTAAAGCATGACATACGGTACTGGGACTCAGCATGTATCTCAGTCAAGCGTCTGGACAAAGGAAGATGGCTCGTTCTGGGGACTATTGTACGTAAGAGGAACCTAGTTTTCCTTCGCGGGAGTTCATTCGCTTGACAGAGTGGTTGTGCCTTTATGGCATTCGGTAGGCTCCATTAAATTGTCATTGTTTCTAAGGCTTGATCGAATCTATATCACACACGTACAGTTGGTGGTATCGGTATGTATGATCATTTCTTTCGGACGTCTTCTTAACTCTGTGGTGTAGCGTGCGTGGTGTCGATGTATATATTCCATCGCGGAGTACTTGCAAATAGGAATGACATGTTTTCTGTCAGCATTCCATCAAATTTACACACCCCACTTTGCTGATACTTTGAGACGGCTCATAGATGTTCTTCGGTCTCGCTAAAGGGTTTGGTACACTTACCGACGTTTTGGCAACGATTGCGATGTGCATGTACCTTACAGCCTCGAGAACAGGAATATCTGAGTCCGTTAGCCTAGATATGATCTTGTTGCCTCGCTATTGACCCACAACGTAGGACTCATACTCTCCTCAGAAGACTTGTGAGATTTGTGATCTATCGCGGTGCTCTGGTCACCTTGATTCAGTCTCTACTCTTGATAACTTTCTATGCTGCTCCTCGAGACTTGTACTGGTGAATAAAATCTGTCGTCTTCATTCATTGGCGCTATTAATAAACTAACTAATTCAATTGCAGGCTTGCGCTTCACATCAACGTTACAAAATTATATGCGAACACCTTCTGTAAGTCTAACAAGTCCATCCTAGTTCCTGACCACCATTTACGTCTTCCACAGTCGCAATGTGAACCTCCCTTTCCATCTTATTTCCCATTTCCTTCAACTCATGCTTTCAAAGGCTGAACAGCAGGAACAGTCATAATGAAAGACGCAACACTCGCTCTTCAGTACTAACACCCAGCTTCACAACTGCCAGTTGCAACTCCCAAAAAATCGGTCTTCGTAATGAACACTACGACCTCCATGCATTGGTATCCATCTAGGTCCCTACGTTTGATTGGTACACTTCTGATATCATTTTGCTCAGGGAGACAGCGATTCTGTTATTAGAGCTATGCCTACGGTCACGAAGACGGTAGAGGTCGCAGATATTTGAGCTGGGCTGACCATGGTGTTGTCTAGGATGTCAGACATACTCTTATCCAATCAGTTTGCTTTCCTAACATTCTCTGTGCATAATGTATTGCATATAAAAGCAAGATTTTCCTCACGATCCTTACTCCTAACGTTCTCTGTGAATAATTTATTGTATATAAAAGCAAGTTTTTCTTCACGATCCTTGATTTCGATCACAAGGTAAGTGGACTCAAGTCGGTTCTGGAGAAGAATGGTCTATTCCTCCAGAGAAAATCTATCCTTTTTTACAATTGATGTTCACCTGTCGACTTTGTTAGGTCACAACTTTCTGCCATGACCAAGCTGCAATCCAAGCCAAGACCTCATACTCCTAAATGCAGATGACTCGGGAGTTGTCGCAAAACCCGAAGCCCCAAGGATGGTTTCTCTGATGGAACATTCCGCCTTAACACTGATGAATAGATTGATCAGATGACACAGACGTCGTCAGATGTCTTGACATCAATTCCACGCACCCAGCGTTCTTACGGGGTAAGTACCGACATCTGATCATGACTCTCAAGCAGATAGTACACCTCAGCTACATTTTATCCCACGTCAGTGCAAAGCATGTTTCGTGTTTCAGGTCCCCGAAGACGATATAAACAGACGTGGAACGTCTTTAATCTAGAACACAGGAATGGCGATAGAAAACCTTTTCCCTGCTCCTTCTTCTTCTCGCTCGAAGCTGACGCCGAGGACGTGGCCAGGAATCACACATGAGTCAGCGGCCAACCTTCAGAGGCTTATCAAGGACAGCCATGAGAGATGGCATGTGTTCTTCAAGCGTGATTATCGTCCACACAAGTAAACATGCCTCGTTGACTTTTTACTTGCGGATGCTAAAAGAAACGTTTCAAGCC